>JASSUY010043079.1:0-75188 GCA_032466535.1 Forpus xanthops | reverse complement strand
AAGCCCCCTTACATACCACGCCCCCCTTACTTAGCCACGCCCCCCCCTTCCGCGGCCACGCCCACAGTCCACGCCCCCTCCATCGACCACGCCCCCGTCACGCCGTCTCTCAGGCCACGCCCCCTAATAAGCTACGCCCCCTTCATAGGCCACGCCCCATCCTCGACCACGCCTTCCCTCCGCCACGCCCCCAGGCCACTCCTCCCCCGCGGTTCCCCGCTCGCCATTGGCTAACCTCACGTCCCGCCCCCTCCATCCTCTCCGCCAATGGGAGACGGTTTCCGGTGGAAGCGCGGCGGTGGCAGCGTGACGTGAGCGGGTCCCGCCGCCGCCATGTTGGACTTCTTCACCATCTTCAGCAAGGGCGGGCTCGTCCTGTGGTGCTTCCAGGGCGGCCCCGCAGCCACCGCGCCCGTTAACGCGCTCATCCGCTCCGTGCTGCTGCAGGTGAGGCCGCCGGGGGCAGCGGCACCGCCTGCCCGGGCCCGAGCGGGGCGGGAGGGACCATTGTGAGGTGATGGCGGGGGGGACGGGACACACGGGGATCGTTGTGGGAGTGGGGTTGTCCATGTGGGGTGTAAGGGGGAAATGGATGGAGCATCTGCTTGAGGAAGGGGGGGAATGGCAGAGCCCACCTCCCTGGGGATGGGCTGAGCCGTACGGGAAGAGAGCTGGCCCATTTTGGGGGTGAACTGCCCCATATGGAGAACTAAGCCACGGGGGGGAAGAAGGGGTATGGGCTGGACCACCTTCTGGGGAGGAAGGGGGGTAAGGATGATGGAGGGGTGTCTGCTCGCTGTTGACACCCATTTTCCAATGTCTCCTTTTCCCCAGGAGCGCGGTGGCAACAATTCCTTCACCCATGAAGCCCTCACGCTCAAGTACAAGCTGGACAACCAGTTTGAGCTGGTGTTTGTGGTAAGGGATAGCCCCCAGGTCACCCCAGAACCCCAAGGGGGATACCCCAGGAAAGGGGCTTTGGCTGCCTCAGGCTCTACCTTGGCTCCCCAATTCCAGGATTTTGGATGATGGGGGTGTTGGCCACGCACTGCCATGGAGCAGCTAATTGTGACCATCATTTAAATTCGTTGAATTTCCAGTAGAAGCTGCAGAGGTTGCTCTGCCCTAATGAAACCTTTGAATTTGACCAAATCTGTTTAAAACCAGCCCCAAATCACAGAATTGTGGAAGAGTTTGGGGTGGAAAAGACCTTAAGATCATCCAGTTCCAACCCCTGCCATGAGCAGTGGTGCCTCACTCTACATAACGTTGCCCAAGGCTCTGTCCAACCTTGAACACTGCCAGGGATGGGGCAGCCACAGCTTCTCTGAGCACCCTGAGCCAGCGCCTCAGCACCCTCAAAGTAAAGAACTTCTGCCTTAGATCTAACCTGACTTCCCCTGTTTCGGTTTGCACCCGTTACCCCTTGTCCTCTCAGTACAGTCCCTCATGAAGAGTCCCTCCCCAGCATCCCTATAGGCCCCCTTCAGATACTGGAAGGCTGCTACGAAGTCTCCACGCAGCCTTCTCTTCTCCAGGCTGAACAGCCCCAACTCTCTCATCCTGTCTTCGTACAGGAGGTGCTCCAGTCCCTGATCATCCTCGTGGCCCTCCTCTGGACTTGTTCCAACAGTTCTGTGTCCTTTTGATGTTGAGGACACCAGAACTGCACCCAATACTCCAAGTGAGGTCTCACGAGAGCAGAGTAGAGGGGCAGCATCCCCTCCCTCATTCTGCTGGTCACAATCCTTTTGATGCAGCCCAGGATACGGTTGGCTTTCTGGGCTGCAAGCGCACACTGCAGCTGGCTAATGTTCATTTTCTCATCAACCAACACCCCCAAATCCTTCTCGTCAGGGCTGCTCTGAATCTCTTTCTCTACCCAACCTGTAGCTGTGCCTGGGATTGCTCCGACCCAGGTGTAGGACCTTGCACTTGACATGGTTAAACTTCATATGGTTGGCCTCGGCCCATCCTTTCCCTCCAGAGTATCAACTGAACCACATAACTGAGTGTGTTTGGCAACCTTGCTGAGGGCACATCAGTCCCACTGTTCATGTCACTGCAAAGACGTTGAACAGGATCACTCCCAGCGCTGACCTTGTGCCATCCCTTTACTTTAGGGAGTTGTAGAATGAATCACAGGATGGCTTGGGTTGAAGGGACCTTAAAGCTCATCCAGCTCCAGCCCCCTGCCATTCCTAGGGACACCTTCCAGTAGAGCAGGTTGCTCCATGCCCCGTCCAGCCTGGCCTTGAATGTTTCAGTACATTTCCTTGTCATATGGCTGACACACACACGAGCTCCCTTTGCACCTGAAGATAAGCAGAACCTTCCCTGATCTGCTACATGGCTTTGTTGCTTTGAAACAGCCAACCTGGTTTTATCAGTGTTGCCTTTTAAATTGAAGCTCTGTTTTTCCCTCCTCTCTTTAGTTGCTTGCCACGTCCAACAAGAAAATGTAGCCTGAAGCTTGATGAAATTCAAGAGCACTGTATTAAACAGGGAGGTTTTCCCCTGCACGCCAGGCAGATTGTTGTTAAATGAGGTGACAGACCAATGTCTTTCCACTGTGCTGCTTCCCAGGTGGGGTTTCAGAAGATCCTGACTCTAACCTACGTGGACAAGTTGATAGACGACGTTCACAAGGAGTTCAGGGACAAGTACCGCAATGAGTTCCAGCAGAAGGGCACCTTGGGCCTCCTAAATGGCACCTTTGATTTTAAGGACGACTTCATGCGCCTCCTCCGGTAGCTGAGCCTGGTTCTTCCTCCCACATTCCTGGTTAGAGTGCAGGTACAGCCGAAACACAGGCGGTTAACGGGTGTCCTCTCCGCAGGGATGCAGAGGAGAGCAGTAAAGTCCGAGCTCCCACGGTGATGAAGACGTTTGAGCAGTCTCTGAAGTCTCAGAAGACTGTCAAGTGTATGATTGAAACCCGGGGGGAGAAACCAAAGGAGAAGGTCAAGAACAAGAAGAATAAAGGTTCCAAAAAGGAGGGTGAGTCTGTGGGAAAGGAAACTAGGGCAGGGAGGGAATAAAGATTCCAGAGTTCTGCGTCTTTCCCAGTCCTGTGCTCATGTTGGGTTCTTCCCATCAGGAACTGAAGCTGGTGCAGCACCTGGCAAAGCCTCTGCAGGTGACAAACAGTCCTCTGGGGACAGGGAGGAGCTGACCAAGGATGAAATCCTGCAGAGGAACCGGGAGGAATTCTTCAGGAGGCACATGAAGGCAGGGGAGAAGTCCAGGTGGGTGACAAGGATGTGCTTAGGGTGGCTGTGGTCCAAACCCCCTGTCCCTCAGCCTTTGGGGAGTCCCAGAATGCAAACCTTGCTTTGTCCTTTCCTTGTTTCCCTGCTTGCTGAGAGGACTGGGAGAGGGCACACCGTGGTTCCTGGAGGTATAATGGCACTTGATCCATTCTTTCCCTGCAAGAGTCAGGAGCCCTACGTGTGCCCAGGAATGCTGTGAGCAAAGGGCAGTGGTGCATCAGTGCCTGGCTTGAGGCGAAGGTGTCTGATACAGGGTCAAACATCAGATAATGAAACTGGAGACTAAATCAACCAGATTTAGCCTTAATTCCTGCCTTTTTGGTTAATGCAGGCTTGTTATTGTCGCATATTCCGAGGAGGCCATTGCTGCCACTTCCCTGCACTGAACAGACCCTGTTTCCAATCTTTATTCCAGCAAATCTTCAAAGCCCGAGGCACAGAAGGAGAAAGGGAAGAAGCCCAGAGTGTGGGAACTGGAGAACTCTAATGCCAAAGTACTGGATTACAGTAACTCTGCTACCAACGGGAGCACCGAGGCTTGTCCTGTGGAAGAATTTGACCCCGATGCAGTAAGGGAATGCCAGGTCACTATGGCCTGGGTTGTGCTGGGATCAGCTGAGCACTGCGATCCCAGCCCATGTTGACTCTGGATGCGGCCGGAGCAGGATGAGGGGGAGCAGCTGATGGTTTCTCAGGGTGTCTCCTCCCCTCCTCGCAGGCCCTGGGGGATAGGAATCGGGAGCCTGGCCGCCTCTACGACCTTGAGTATGAGAGCGATGAGGAAGCTGAAGAGGAGAAGGTTGTTCAGAACCCTTCAAAGCCCAGGTAGGGGCTCTTGCAGCCCCCACTTGTCACACACCTTTTGGTTTCTCTTTTGTAACTCCTCTACTCTTAACTGGTTGGGAAGGAGGGTCAAAGTGGGGGTTGTCAGCTGTGGTGGGCTCTACACAACTCACCCTTTAAACCTAAAGGTGACTTCTCTTCTCCACAGTGTGAAGAAAGGTGGCCTGGGGGGCATGTTTGGCATGCTGAAAGGCCTGGTTGGCTCCAAGAGCTTGACAAGAGAGGACATGGACCCTGTACTGGAGAAGATGAAGGATCACTTGATCGGTAGGTGTGGCTCCATGGGGTAGCACCCATGCTTTGGGACGTTCTTGCCCACAGGGACTGTGGTGGGTTCTTGTCTCGCCCTTGACAGTGCATCAGAAGGGGGGATCAGTGGTCTAGTCTGGTGGGGATCCTGCATGGTCACTCCATCCTGCCCCCAGTTCTGATGTCTGCTGTGTAACCTCAGCAGCACTCAGTCTCCTCTCTCTGTCTCCCTCTTGAAGCTAAAAATGTGGCAGCTGAGATTGCGGTGCAGCTCTGCGAGTCAGTGGCCAAGAAACTGGAAGGGAAGGTGATGGGAACATTCACCAGTAAGTGGCCATGAGGCCTCCTGCTCATGGTGTGGGGCTCAGGAGCATTCCCGCATATGACAAACTCATTCCACCTCCTCCTTCTCAGCGGTGACCTCGACAGTGAAGCAGGCCCTGCAGGAGGCTCTGGTCCAGATCCTGCAGCCCCAGCGCCGGGTGGATGTCCTCCGGGATGTCATGGATGCCCAGCGCCACCGCCGACCTTACGTGGTCACTTTCTGTGGTGTCAACGGTGTTGGGAAGTCCACCAACTTGGCCAAGGTTGGACACGGTGCTCCTAGTGAGGAGGTCTGGGTGAGGAGGTGAGGCTGTAGTCGCTAATGAGTTGCTTCTCCATCTCATTGCCACTGCAGATCTCGTTCTGGCTCATCGAGAACGGTTTCAGCGTCCTCATTGCCGCCTGTGACACGTTCCGGGCAGGAGCAGTGGAGCAGCTCCGCACCCACACCCGGCGCCTCAACGCCCTGCACCCTCCAGAGAGCCACGGTGGGCGCACCATGGTGCAGCTCTACGAGAAGGGCTATGGCAAGGATGCTGCTGGGATTGCCATGGAGGCCATTGCTTACGGTACGCACCAAGAACCGGCGGTGGGAGACGTTGTTTTGGGGGAACATCCTGCTCACTGGTGCCTCATCTTCATCTTCCCCAGCTCGGAACCAGGGCTTTGATGTGGTCCTGGTGGACACGGCGGGCCGCATGCAGGACAACGCACCCTTGATGACGGCGTTGGCCAAACTGATTGCTGTCAACACTCCTGACCTGGTCCTGTTCGTTGGGGAAGCGCTGGTGGGAAACGAGGCGGTGGATCAGCTGGTGAGGGAGCGGGCGTTGGGTCCTGGAAGATGGAGTATCATTATTATCCTTCCAGTTCCTGAAGGAGGCTGCAAGGGTGCTGGAGAGGGGCTCTTCATCATGGACTGTAGTGATAGGACAAGGGATTATGAGTTTGAACTGAAACAGGGGAAGTTCGGGTTAGATAGAAGTTCTTCCCTGTGAGGGTGCTGTGATTATAGGGGGAAGACTCTGCTTCCATGGGTTTTATCAGGCGTTTGGACAGTGGCAACACCATAAACAAGTGTCCTGTATCCATTTTGTCCCTCAGGTGAAGTTCAACAAGGCCCTGGCTGATCACTCCATGGCCCAGACACCACGGCTCATTGACGGGATTGTCCTCACCAAGTTCGATACCATCGATGACAAGGTAAGGAGGATGTTGAGGCGTCTCCACATGGAGCTTCCCGCTGGAGAGGCTGGAAGTGTCCAGCACAGGGTGCTTTGGTGCTGTCTCGGATGCCATCTCTTGCCTTCCTCTTACACTGCAACCCAATCCAGTGATGTGCTGAGTGAGGACCAAGGAGGCAGAGTGGCTGACTGTGCTTGCTGTCCTTGGCAGGTCGGCGCTGCCATCTCCATGACCTACATCACAAGCAAGCCCATCGTTTTCGTTGGTACCGGACAGACCTACTGTGATCTGCGAAGCCTTAACGCCAAGGCCGTGGTCGCAGCGCTCATGAAGGCCTGAACCCCACCAATGGCTGTTGCAGATGTGCTTTACCCCGTTCCCAGCTCGTCCTTCCCACAATGAAGGGATGCCAGAGTGAGGGGAATGGTTTTAGGGGGTAAAATTCCCTTTATCCAGCAAAAGCCCTTCCCCTGGATTCCTTCATTCTGGTTGAGGTGGCACAGGCTCCTTCGCAGGGAGGCTGAAGCCAGAGCTTTGTATTCATGCTGCAAGGACCTGCTGTGCTTTTTGGGGGGGTTGAAGGCTTTAGTTCCTTTGAGCTGCTTCTGGATTTCTTTTAGACCAGTTGAGGGAGGATGAGGAGTGATGGTGCATAGGAAGAAAATCCCAATCCAGACAGGCAGATACTGGTGGTGGCTTTGGTGTTTTCCCCTGTTGAGTGCCTCTTGAGCCCGGTCTGAAGTGCTACACCGAGTAATACAAACCTCTGTTACAATGTCTTGTAGCTCCATATCGCAGATGTGCTCCAGTGCAATAAGTTGAATGCTGTCTGCTCAGAGACATAATTTATATGAAATAAACCTCATAATTTGTCCTCTGTGTGTAAATAACTCCTCCAGGCAGGACCTGCTCGCTCCTTGGGGTAGGGAGGAGACAAACCCTGGCTGAGGGGTTGGAGGGGGCGAGTAAATCACCCACCAGCCATAAGGTTGGTGAACATGCTTTTAATAGAAGCTTCCACATATGAAACACTGCATGATAAAGACAAATGAGAAGTGGAGCTTTAAGTAGGCAAAACCCCATCGAGTCTGCCTGGGAGCTGTGGACTCAGATCCTGGGATGAGGCTGTCCCTCAGATGCTGCATCCTGGAAGGATGAAAGGGAATAAACAACAGGGAAAACACTACTGGCATGTGTCGGGAGCAGCAGGGATGTCCATGCAGGGATTTCATAAAGGTGAATCCTAAATCCAGCTGCATTCACAGCAGGAAGAAACCCCACGCTCCAAGTGGTTAGTGGGCTAGAGTATCAATCCTCCCATTCCATGAGATCCAGGACTTCCCCAGCACCCTGTGTGAAGTTGACAGTGGCAGCTCCCCCCATCCCTGCAGTCACCATAGAGGGAATAGTTTTAAGTGTCCTCAAATTCTAATGTGCAGAGACCTTCATTGTGTGTGCCAGCAGCCTTTGCTGAGATTAACGTGCGTGTACTGAGGCAATGCAGGGATGCCAGGTACAAGCGTGGCAGCTCCAAGCTACACACTCCTATAATCCACCTTTAGCAGCTGCCAAGGGCCAGGTTGCTCAAGCAAGGGAGCTGATGGCTGTTCTGCTTTGCAGAGGATGAAGTCCTTTTTCTGCCTCTTCAATTCTCTAGGCAATGCAGCTCCTCTATTTCCAGCAGCAAAGCTTCATCCCTCTTTTGTGACCCAAAGAAGGGCTCAGGAGAGGGCGAGCTCCCCATGCTGGTCTGGTGGGTGCCATCTGCCTATGGCAATCCAAAAGCACAGTGCAAATTCTGGGGATGGCACCAGGGGACAGCTCTGCCACCATAAGGCAGCCTGGCCCAGTGGCCAAGGAACCAGCTCCAAGCACTCTACACTGACATGGGCTCTATTGGTGCATGCTGCTATAAACCATGAAGAGAACCTGCTGCCTTGGTGATGAACTGCTCCCTAAGCAGTTCACCCTCATCTTGGGAGCATTCCAGCATCCCCAGATAGTGAGGAACAGGAAAAGCTCTAAGAAATTAAATTCCTAGTGACAGAGCACATGAAACCAGTGTGCACGTGTGAATTAATCAGGCACATTGGGCTAATCAAAGGTGACTTCTCTTTAATGACCTGCAGCTCAACAGCAGGTATGTGTGTGTGGCTTTTCCCAATGGGAGAGACAACTTCTCTCCCATTCTGTAATCTTATGTCCTATCCACTGCAGGGAAACAGTGCAGAGCAGAGCAAGGTGTGGTACCTGCACTACCAAAGTCTGAAGGTTGCTGCAGGTTCACCAGGGCTTGCTTGATCTCACACAGAGTCTTGGCAAGGGGAGAAGCTGCTATCAGGCTCTCCACCTCCAATTCAGTCAGGTAAGCCAACTGGACATCTAAACCTGAAGAAAACAGGGCACTTTTAAGCCTAAAGGAAGAGGAGATCCTTCATGGCTGAGGTCTACAACACACATGGGAATGAAACTCAAGGGGGGAAGTGATGCACAGTACAACTGCTCAGCACCTGGTAACTGCTGCCCAGCCCAGCCCCAGGCAGTGATCAGCCCCTCCTGACCAACTCCCCCCAGTTTCTATCCTAAGCATGATGTTCCATGGTTCTGGTTCTGGCTCTGCTACCTCCTGGCTTCTTGTACCCCTCCTCACTGGCAGGGCATGGAACACTGAGACGTCCTTGATACTGAGTAAGTGCTACTGAGCAACGCCTGAACCATTGCTGTGCTACCAGTGCTATTCTCACACTAAATTCAAAGCACAGCAGCAGGAAGAGCATTAACTCTATCACAGCCAAACCCAGGACACCAAGTCATTGCCCTTACCATGTTCTTCGTGTCCAGAGAAGCTGAAAAAAGCATTTTTCCAACTGAAGAGGTCCTGCTGCTGAGGCAGTTCATGATCCTTTGAGGTAAGAAGGGCCCAAGAGTTAAAGAAATGGATGAGTGGGAAAGCTAGCAGAAGGGTGAGAGATGGCCCAACAGGACACCTGCAACTCACCTGCCCTTCCATTCCTTCTGGTTTACCTTCACTGGCCAGGCTGTCCAGTGATGGCCCAGCTGCCACCACATCCTGCCCTTGGACCTTCTGCTCCATGGCCCGCTTCAGGGAAGCATTCTTGTACAGAGCATTCCCCAGCAGCATCTCCAGAGCTTTCATTAGCTCTCTCGCCTCTTGCCATGGAGCACCTAATGAACACAACAGGCACTTTCAATGGACTCCTACAGAACCACATGAAGAACTGCAATGATCTCCAGAGCAAAACCAAGAGCAGGAACCTTTGGAAATGCCACATGGTGACTCCAAGCTGCCTCATGCTGTAGCATTTCCAAAGAGCTCTGTGCTTACCTGTTCCTAAGCTGTGCCTGGCTTCTCAATGAACTCACACAAAGACAGGCAGTCAGCTCTTACAGAGCTCCTACAGAACTACAGCACCACTGGAAGACACAGTCCTGTGGGATGTCCTCTTGTGTATGAGCCATCCACTGTACACACCACGTACTGTGCCACCCACTGATGCTCCCTGACACTGCTGCTCTCTTGCTCTGCACTTCAGCTCTCTCACCTGCTCGGAAGTCGTGTCCACAGAGTCCATCACATTGCTCAGCACACGCTGCTGCCCTGCTCCTCTCTGCAGGTTTGTGCTCATGAACCCTTTTCAGGTCTTCAGAGGCCAGTGCTTGCAGCATGCCCTGCTTACAGAGAGCAGCAGTGACCAACTCTGCAAGTCCCACATTCCACCCATTCTGCTTCTTGTATAAAACCAGAAATCAGCACGACTGTGTTGTGCCAAAAGAAGGGACTGAAAGGAGCAAACTGCCACAGTGGGAGAACCATTTATCTTACAAACATCACAGCTGCAAGACTCCCTTCCCTCAGTTGTTTCCAACTGACCGTGAGACTCTGGATCTGCTGGCTGACTCCATTGTAGAACACCAGCACGTCCATCCTGTGCTTGGCCAGCTGAGATGCCAGATGCAAGTTCTGATCTTCCAGCTTATCATAGAGGGTGCGAACACTGAAATCCTCCAGCAGCCTCCGTGTCAAACGCTCTTCTGAAACACAAAGTGTTTGGTGAGTGGCCACAAGTCTCTATTACCCATAAGGGGCACTGCCTGTCCATAGAAGGCAACAGCATGGCTTAACGTGAAGGAGGAAAGTGGAAGAGGCAAGAGATGTAAGGGAAGGTCCTGCTCCTTAGCGACGGGGAGGATGAGAGAGTGTTAATATCACTTCCTAACTCAGGGTTTCTGCTCCTCTGGTCTCAGCATCATCCTCAGCTGCTCTCTGGATTTTACTGTACTCTGTGAACCTCCTGAAATTCCCATGATGAGGTTTATCCCCCAAAGGCAAACAAGGCCAAAGAGGGCTGGCCACGTGCCCTCCTAAGGAATAAAACACTGACCCATTCCATGACAGGAGGTTACAGTCCCCGTCTGAGGAGATCCAATGAACCTCGAATGGAAGTGTGTGTGGTGTGTGTAAATGGGCGCACGTGAGTACAGGGCAGCCAAAGTGCCTGTGTGACCTTGGTGAGTAGGTATGAAAGCATCATACTGAAGAGTTAACAGAAGACAATACGATGGGCAGAAAGCTGGCCCAGCACTTCACCTGCATTGCACACAGCTCCCTTCTCTTCAAAGCCAGCATCTTCTCCAGAAGCGCGAGGACCAACTGTCTGATAGAACTGAAGGCTAAAGGGAATGACAGAAGAGGGCAAAGAGTATCTCGTCCTCAGTAAAATCAGATCCTGCCCTACCAGCAGCCCAGTTCAAGCAGCAGGATAGGTTTCTTGGCATGCTTTTGAAGTCAAAACAAAGATGGACACAACAGAGCTGTTACACACCATGCTGCTGGTAGCACCAACGAGCTCCCTGTGTGGTTAGAAACTCAGCACACTGTAGAGCTGGCAAGAAGTCCAGCATCAGGGACTGAGAGTAATGCAACAGGACATGCTTTTGGACTATGAGGGTGTCCTGACAGCTCCCATGCAAAGGGGGTTTACCTGTCTTTAAGGAGGATGTACTCTGGTGGGATGTGTGGCTCGCCCAGGCTCCTCCATCGTGGCTTCCAACCCTTCAGGGGGCTGATGATGGGCACAGCAGGCTGCAGCACTACAGCCAGGGTTGCCAGCACCACAATTAGGGAGCCCAGAACAATGAGGACTGCTGGGAAAGCCAAGAGGGATGGCAAGGAGGATGCAAGCCACACTTTTATTTCTATTGCTTTACTGTCCTCTCACTGATGGACATGGCACTGGTATGTGCACAGCACTTACAAGAGGCACAGCTTTGAGGGAAGACCTCAGCTGTCCTTGTGTTTAGCCTCGAGCAACCTTTTAAATGATGCCTTTCATTTCAACTGAGTTTAAGCACTCTGTCTCTTTCTGCCTTCAAGCCCAGGGAAACAAAGCCCTCACTTGAATTCTTCAAGCAGAGAGTGGGGAGAAGTACAACTGGTCCTTCCCTCTCTCCCAGTGTTTTGGCTGTACCTGTGATAGTAGCCCAGTTAGGAGCCAAGTTCAGGTCCTGTTGCTTCAGAACTCCATGTCTGGCCAGCTGGAACAGAGAAGAGGGCTGGAAGGGCACATCTCGGGGGTCACAACCCACGTTTGCTTCATTCACAGTCACGATCAGGAAGTGCTCCTGAATGGTCCTATCCCTGAAAACGTATGTCCCAGACTCCAGGAAAACATGGGCAAACCTGGAAGGGAGAAGTAGGAAAGGAAAGGAGAGAAGGTTGATCCAAGCTTCCTTTAGCCCCCAGCTGTGCTGACAGTTAACTACATGAACCCACCAAGCTGGTGTTTTCACTGATCCCATGACACACTCACTCTCAAGTCCAGCCCATGACATGTGTATATTAACCACAGCAGTCATTACCATGAGATGTTGAGGTGAGTCTCCTGGATGAGGTGGTCCAGCCTTCGGAAGGCTCCAAAATCCCAGCTTGGGTTGCTGTTATAGAGATGCTGCTTCTGATAGACAGGGTAATGGCTGTATGCACGATCTGGAATGGTTCAGATCAGTGTCAGCAGCAGTGACCCGCTTCAGCCAGGACAGTTGACACTGGTCTGGCAAAGAACTATGGAGCTGCATTTCTCTTCTGGGGCCACACAGGGCCAGCTCCTTTGAGGTGTGCATTACTGCCCAGCAACAACTTCTGCTTCCTAATAGAGGACAAATGATATCTTTATTCTATAGAGATCTAGTCAAAAAGTAAAAAAGCACCACGTAAGTCACTAGGCTGAAGCTCTGGAGATCCCCGAAGGCAGGAAAGACAGGGAGCTGAAGGAATGTGCTCATACAGGCAGTGCTCCCAGATGTGGAGTCATTGCCCTGGACACAAAGAGCACAGAGACCCAACAACACTCACTGTGGGAATCAATGCTGAGCTGGAAAAGGATCGTGTCTCCTGCTTCCAGGCACACTACTGGGTTAGGAAGGAGGGGCAAGGTATGGGTGTCTGTGGAGGAAGTCCTTTGGATTTGACGACCTTTCTGTAGCAACGGATGTGATGAGAAGTCTCCTGGCACGGGAAAGAGGACAAACCAGAAGCATTTCTGCAGAATGAGCAGCTCTTGGAAACAAAGAACTCCTTCTTTGTATCTGTGGGCAATGACAGCTCACAAGGTCAACTTCTGCTCTCAGCCACGCCACCATAAATGAGAAGCAACTGGAGTTAGGAGCCAGCAACAGACCTGCCTTTGAGCGGAGTTTCCTTCTACCTTCACGGAAGGCCAAATTCATTCTACAGCCTGTATCTGACCCATTCCAGAGAGCCAGTGCAGGTCACCACTGGATACTCCCACAGAGAACAAGATCTCTCCCAGCTTTGTAAACAGCTTGGACAATAAATTCCCTCCGTGCCAACTTGTAAGGAAATGAATGGCTTTGACTGGATCTTTGGGTCACCCTCAAGCCTTACCTGTGAGAAACGCATCCACAGCATCTGTGCTGGAGGCAATGAAACCCAGCACTCCAGTGGGACTGAACAGAACCAAATGCACACGCTGGCTTTTCTGCACGTGTTCATCTGGACCCAGAACGTTTGCCACTTCCTGTTAGGAGCAGATGGAACAGTTGTCACTGGTTTGTGAACAAACAGAGAAGGGCTGTGATCAGTGTCACTCGTATCAGTCTGCTCTACGGAGGGCTTGCCCCAATCATTCAGAAGCTGTCATTTCTCAGCACTGCAACCACCTGAGCAGTGAGAGCCTCTCCTCCTCACTCGCAGTCTTCCACCCTTGTGTAACCTCACACTTACCCACACTTCTCCTCCATCCATCCTCAGCAGCAGCTCTCTGTTGATGCCAAATCCCAAGGAGATCCGTGGGGCTCTCAGCAGACACAGTTGGTCACACAGCTCCTCAGCAGAGACGTACTGCTTGCAGTGACATCTGTGCAGAGCACAGAAGGTGTTGATCACTTCTGATCCCTGAGCAAACAGCTACAACATGGTGATGGTCAGGCTGACCCCAGCATCTTACAGTCTACACTACGTCCATGGAAACTGGGATGGAGCAAACCCACAGACCATCTCACCCAACACTGTCTGCCATTCAGTGCCTGTGAAAGGCCAAAATGGAATACCCCACTCTCTAACAGCTATCTAATAGAGACACAGTTCAGTCCTGTGGCAGTGTTATGCATCCCTCCCTAAGTTCTGCTTTCACACAATGGTTGAAAGAAACAGAATTTAACTGTAACACACTTCATTTCTGTGCAGTTCATGTCAAAAGGAGATACTGCAATACACAAGTTCCTCCACAAAAGGATTAGAAGTATAATTTGACAAGAACTAGCTTTTAATTGGCATTAAACTGGTGGGTTTAGTTGGCATTAAAGGTGGGGGGGAATGAGGATCGATTTCCTCAACCTGAGGCATATGGAAAAGGTCTACCTTGGAACACATGAGCTCTGCCCACGCTCACCTTGTCACTCAGTGTCATTCTGGTGTGTCTGCCCAGAGCACCTCCCTCAGGATGCCCTGATGGGACCAGTAACAGTCACTCAGAACTCACTGTGAGGTGCTTCTGGATGGCACTTACATGCCCAGCTCTGCGTTCACCTCTCCTCCCTCGGGTCCACAAGCAGGGGAGCAGTCGAACTGCTGGGGAAGCACACACCGGCGTGTGGCTGCGAGCCGGACCTCTCCTGGAGCACAGAGCTCATCCACCTGGAAGAGCAACACTCACCAGTGAGGAACACCCAAGCAGCTCCCACTGAGAGGCAGCATCCCCCAAACCCCCTTCCTCCCCCTGCAAACTGCTGACATTTGAGTAAAGGTAATCCCACAGGGGCTGATAAAGACAACTTGGAAAACATGGAAGAGAGACCATGGTGTCCCATCCAAACTCCTCAAGCAGGGCTGATGGAAGACTCCATAGGAACAATGTGGAAGCTTTAATTCCTGCATCTGTCTTGTGCTGCTCTCCATTGCCACAGCATGGAAGAAGCATCCTTTGCCTCCATCTCTTACGAATTTGGCAAAGTGCAATTATCCTACAAGGAATGGTCAAACAAAGCAGCTAAAGGACTTGTGTCTGCAGCAGCCCAGAGAACTGAACTCGAATTGCATGCACGCACCTTGAGACAGAGCCTGAAGTCCCAAATCACTCTCCCTCCCCTTCATATCACAGAGCAGCCCTGTTCTGAAGCCAAGCTTTACCTGGGGCCGGCAATCCTGATCGCTGTTGCTGTCAGGGTCCATCTTGCCTCTCTCATCATAGTAAACGTAACCTGCCTTGCAGATGCAGGAGGCATCCGACTGCTGGAAAGCCCTGTTCAGCCCGTGGCAGGTACAGTTGGTTGCACCTTAGAGAACAGCAGCAGGGGCACGTTGGCTAACACTCCAGTCACTTGCACATTAAGCCACTAGGGTAGGGTAAGGACTTAGCCAATGCTGCCAGGCCCCTCTCTTGTGCCTCAAATCCACCACAGTACCCACGGTAAGGTGTTTGCCACATATCTTCCAGTTTTCCAGCCTTTTCCCAAGCTGGATATGGGTCAGTGCCCAATTTTGGCACACCTACCCTTAATGCAAGCTCCCCAGTGCAGGGCAAAATTACTCTTGGCTAAACTCCAATGTTTTCAAAGCAATGATAGAACAAGGATTAGTAGGGCTGCTCATCTCTTCCTTTGAAGGAGACAAATCCCCTTGGCTAGCAGAGCATAAGAGGAAAACAGCTTTGGAAATGGATTCTCCTTGTGGGTAGGACAGAGAGCAGTTGGCAGCACCAACAGCACCATGAGGATCCCAGGACCTGTGGTCCATCACGGAACCACAATGTGGGGAATCACATTTCTGGGCCATTTCCTTTCTGGTCTCTCAAGAAAACTGAAAGTTGCACTGGCATGCAGCGACTCACCAGGCTGAGAGGAGGAAGAGCTGCCGCAGGGGAAGCAGGCAGCCTGGGCAGGGAGGTGATTGAAGGTGCCAGCAGGACAGGCTTGGCAATCTTCTATGTGCTTCGCAAAGCTGCTGCTCCTGTGGGTCCCTGGGGGACAGGGCAGAGGGGCAGATGCCAGGGGAGGGCAGTAGTGGCCACTGGGACAAGGCTTCTTGTGGTAACTCTCACTGCCTGGAGACACAGACACCACAGAGGAACTGAAGCAAGTGCCAAGAGATAGGCAGAGACCACTTATTCCCATTGTACATATCCACACCTCTTTACCATAGCATCACAGAGTGGTTTGGGTTGGAAAGGAACTTAAGCTCATTCAGTTCCAACCCCCTGCCATGGGCAGGGACACCTCACACTAAACCATGTCACCCAAGGCTCTGTCCAACTCGGACACTGCCCAGGATGGGGCATTTACCATAGGTAGGTATATATAAAGTTCATAAACATTCAATTTAATTCACTGCTATTTACATATAAATCTTCATTTCTTTGTCTTGGCTCTTTCACTGGACAAATCCAATGGTAAGAGTGAGCAGACAAGATCTCCTCCATGGGAGCTCAACACACAGCAGTGAACTTCCCATAGGATACCAGCCAACAGGTTTTCCATACTAAGCTGCTCCTCCCTTACCCTAACCCCTCAGGCTGCAGGCAGCAGGGGCTCTCACAGACTTGAAGCCCTTAGGCTCACTCCTCTGGTAATACATTAACTCTGAACCTCTCAGCTAAGCCACAGAATCAGGGAGAACATGGTTCACAAGGACACGACATGGATATCCAATCCACTCTGGACTCCTTTCTCTTCATACCTAACAAGCTACCACAATAAACACTCCACAAACTGATGTCAGCCCACACCAGGGTTTATAACTGCGGAGGACCAGAGCATTGCCCACATAGAACTTCAACCTAGCAGTTTAAGTTGCTGTTTCTTGCCTCCTTCCTATGTGGCAGCTCCTTTTACCTTGTGGGCATATGAAGCCTGCAGGGCAGGGCTGGCAGGGTGACATGATGAGGGCATCACTGCGGTAGGTGCCTGCATCACAGATCCTGCAGAACTTCTCACGTGAATCCCTTGGACCAGGCAAGCTGAGGGCCATGTACCCTCCTTCACAAGGCAGTGGATGGGCACTGCCTGAGGGGCAGTAGTAGGGAAACACACACCTGGAATGCAAAACAAGGAGGGAAGAAGGAGAAGTGTTTGGATTTCTGGATTCCACGGCCAGTGCTAACTGAGGGCAAAACTGAAAGTGGCTTTCACCTGGTTCCAGGCTCAAGCTGATGAGTAGAAATCATAAGTCACCCTACTCAGCCTTAGCAGCCACCAAATGCATGGCTGTTATCTATTCCAGAGGTACCTTTGCTTCTGCACGGCGCACAAAGTCCATGGTTGAAGCATTAAGATGGGCTTTATCACAGGCAAATTTCACAACATTCAGTCCTTGGAAAGTTAAAGCTGCCTGCATGAAACACAGCAGGTACTTACAGCTGCTCAGGGCTATTGTATGTTGATGATCCTTCAGGACAGTAATACCCAGCAGGGCACATGGAAGGCACGGCTGTGTGAGCAGCACAGTACAGGCCAGGCCTGCAAGGCTTTGGATTTACTGAACCTGGTGGAGAAAAGGGTAAACAGTGACTGATTCCAGCCAGAAACAGCTGGAAACAAAGAACACAGGAGCATGGTCATGTCACCTGCTGGGCACTCATAGCCAGGTTTACAAGGTACTCCCTGGGTGTTAGGCAGCCCTGTCTCTGCTGGATCCTGGCAGAAGTATCCAGGTGAGCAAGGATCACACTCTTCCAGTGATCTTGCACCGGGCTGGATCCTGGAAGTGCCAGCTGGACAAAGGAAAGCATCCCCTTTACCTGGGCACCAGTATCCAGGGGGGCAGGGATAATCCTCAAACCTGGTCAGGCCTGTTAGGAAGAGAAAGGAATGAAGAAAGGGCCATAAGGGGGTTTAGGGAAGGCCTCTGAGTGCTATTCCATCTCAGGGAATTCTGTAACCTGCTCCAGAGGTAGGAAAAGGCTGGGTTTCACCTGGCACTCACCTGGTAAAGGGCAGTGGTAGCCAGCAGGACATGGTTGGCAATCTGTCAGGCTCTGAGCTCCTGGGAGCTTGCGGTAGGTTTGGGGAGGGCATTTCTGAGGTGCCAGGAGACTGCTGTGCTCACTGCCATTGCCTCCGAAGCAATAGTGTCCTGATGGGCATGCATAGGCCTCTGAATCTCCTAGCAAGCAGAAAGCAGGGCTTTAAGGAGTCAGCTTTGCATTGTAATTGGAACACTTCTCTGCCCTCTCTGGGTCCTTCCTGAGCTCCTGCACAGATGTGTATAATCCACCTTCACAATCCAATCCCCTCTGACATAGGGACATATTTGGAGCCTGGTTGTGTTTTCAGGCTTTCCCTCATTTCCAGTGTTTTCTGGAACAGCACACTGCATTAAGTGTTCGGGGCCTTCTTTCTCTGCAGTCACTAGAACTCATCACTAGAGAGTGTGCCTGCTGCAAGGACAGTCCCCATTGCAGCATCTGATCTAGGCCAAAGTCATCCCCAGACTCAAGGATACAAACTCTCCTCAAAACCAATGTCCATTCCCTCCCCTCTCTGCTCATCTCCAAGTTCCTACCTGCTTTGCACCAGTGGCCTGGTGGACAGGGGAGACAGTCTTCTCTCTTCACAGCTCCTGGAACATCTCTAATTGTATTCGCAGGACATGGTGTTGGTACCTCAGATCCCTCCGGGCAGTAGAAACCTACAGAAATGGATGGGAAGGAGATGAAAATAAGATCTGAAAGCCTTCCAATGGCAAAAATGGCTCAGCAAGAGCCTCCTGCCGTTGTAGGATGAACACCTCCACAGCTGTGGGGATGCTGCTGTGCATTTAGAGAGCCAAAACAACTGCACTAGCAGTCTAGCACTATAAATTCAAGGCAGGCTTTAGGTCAGGCACACCTCTTTGTTCAAAAGGCATAAAACCAGAGGAAATCAATGAGCAATATCAACTTCACAGAAGGGATTACAATATATTCCACACTCTCCAGCAAGTCACTGTTCCACACTTAACACACTACTGAGATCCTCACTTACCTGCAGGACACAGCCCTGCACACTCCTGACCCCAGTGGCACCCCGTCAGCAAGCGCCAGGAGAAGCTGTGGCCCTGGGGAGTGGATTGGGAGCTCCCAGCAAGGCAGAAGTATCCAGCAGCACATTTCCCCTCCAGCCGCCCATGCCTGGAGCAGAGAGGACAGTGAGGAGTTTCTGTAGGACCTACTGCTAATGATTTGGTGCAGGAAGAGATGCAGTGAACCTGGCAAAGAGAAAGACCTTCTTATGCTGACACAAGAGAGAAAACAGACCCATTTTTCACTTACAGAACCATGCAGACAGCTTGCACCAGGCAGTTCTCAGTTCAAATTCCATGAACACGGGCAAAGCGCTTTAGATGCAATTGTGGATGACTTTCCACTGGGCTGGAATTCCTGCCTTCCTTTCAGGCTTTCACAAACGTTACCTACTATCTCTTTCAGATGTATCAGACTGCTCTGAGGTGCCCCCAGAACTCACAGACCCAACACCTCTGTACCCAAAAGCTGTGCCTAAGCGTCTGTTTCTTTTCTTTGAAGGAGAGAGATGTGGTAGAGGGCTGGGAGGAATCTGGCTTCGACTTGTCAGCCCAAAACAAGATGGCAAACTGCTTAAAATGGAGAGGAAAGATGCCAGATCGCAATGGATCCTAACCTGCAGTAGTGACCAGGTAAGCAAGGCAGGCATTCCTTCTCATTCCATAGACCAGTCATATTTGCAGGAGTGAAGGTGCCTTCAGGACACGTGAGAGGAACCCGTGTGCCTGAAAGGGAGCCCACAGAGACGATAAACCCCCCATTGTGCTCTGACAGGACTCTAGAACAGACGAGCTGACTCCCAGGAAGCAAGAGGCCAACTACATCTCATTTGCTCCTTGCCACTTCCCATCACCTGGCTTACAGGACGATACACATTAGGTTTGGGTCACAGTGAAGCCACAACATTGGGATCCTTGGTGTGCAAGTTCCAGTGTACCTGTAGGACAGTAGGAATGTGGGGGGCAGCGCCTGGGGTCTCCTGCCACCAGCTCCTGGCAGTAGAATCCTCTCTGGCACGGGATGCAGGCTGCAGAGCCCATGGCTGGCTGGTATTCCCCAGCAGGGCAAGGCGTTGGGTGGGCTGCCCCAGAGCTGCAGAAGTGACCCTGGCAATGACAGGAGGAAGGGATTGTGTGGAGATAGGATCCGTGCAAAGAGGGATCCCAGAACTGCTCAAGCAGCGTTCCGTGGGGATGTAATCAACAATTCCATTTCACCACTGTGGGAAATGAAACCTCCTGCCTAGAGCCGAGACCCACCTCCCACTAAGCAGTACCTTAGGGCAGAGGAAAGCTGTGGGGCTGATGGAGCTGGAGTTCACTGGGCAGTAAAACCCCTCAGCACAAGGTCCCGTTGGAGAGCTCAAGCCAACGCCAGCACAGAAGGAGCCAGGGTAGCACGGCACACAGCTCTGTGGGGAGGCACCACCTGGGAGCAACCCAAAAGTCAAGGCCAGCAGGGAGATGAAAGCACATCCAGCACTGCCACAGCACTATCAGTGCTTCTTTGGACTGATTACACCGTCACCATCAGGCCTGGCTCACCCGTGGCATTATTCAGGGTCCCAGCAGGGCAGGCAACTGGGAAATGGGTACCCTCTGGACAATAGTGCCCAAGTGGGCAGGGCCCACTGAGCGGGAATGCAGGTGTCCCACGTGGAATGGCATCAGTGGCTCCTCCTTCACAGTAGTAGCCAGCTGAACACAGACCTGCCATGGGGGGACAGAGAGGGCGGCAGTCACCAGCCCATGGCATGGCAGACAGTGAGGTAGCACCCCCTCAAACCCCCATAAGAACCTGTTCTATCACTGCTGATATCCTGGGCCACTTGCCTTTGGTTTCTCTCCTTCCCATCCATCTTTGGCCTTCATCACTTCCCTTCCTGACCTGCACTGGCCTCATCTGGCATTTGTCTGCTCTCCTCACTTCTCTATCTGGTTCCCCATATTCTGTTTTGTGTGGGAAGAGCTGTGACTCTCCTTTTCATGCCTCCAACCTTTGCTTTTGGCCCAGTGACACCTACTTTGTGCTTAAATGGGAAGGAAAGGATTTTGGAGAACAGAAAAGGGCAATAAAAGGGTTAAAAGCATAGAATGAGAAAGTGGAAAAACCTAAGGGGGATAAGGGAAGTGATGCAGTAATGTGAAAGCAACATCCAAAACAAATGCTCAGCTCAAAGAACAAACCAGAAATGACCAATAGGCACAGACAGAGGCAAGGGTGCCCTCCAGCAGCCTTCACTCCCTCTGTTCACTGAGATATGTTCTGTGCTTCCCCACATCCTCCATTCCCTGTGGTAGGTGTCAGCTATGAACCAAACTCACCATCAGGTTCCCAGTTGGCATCTCCTCTGCAGTACCTCCCCACTGGGCACAGCTTGCAGGCACTATGGGCCAATGCCCCCTCCACAGTGTTCAGTGTCCCCTCTGGGCATGGCAGGGGGACAGCAGTCTGAGCTGGGCAGTAGTAACCTGTATATTGGGAGAGGGGAGTGAGGCATTGCTCAAAAGAGAAAGAAGAGGTGGACACACTGAGCAAATACCCCATCCCCTGGAGTGAGCCAGCGCCAGGAGCTGTGCAGGCATCAGTACCTCTTCCATTGCTGCACGCTCCTGTTGCTCACCTCTGGGGCAGCTCAGTGGCTCAACAGTGGCTGCACTGCTGCAGGCCATACCAGCAGGGCAAGGCAGGCAGGCACTAGAGCCAGGCACAGGACTGAATGTGCCAGGCTCACAGGGCAGCTCTAGCACAGTGCCTGCAGGACAGTAGAAGCCGCTGGGACATCTGTATCCATGAATCCCATCAGAAGGACAGGGAGCAGAGTTTCCTTCCAGGCAAACATACCTGAAGAGAGAGAATTCAGACCTGAAACAGTGAGCTCGCAGCCCTGATCTGAAGCAATAGATGGGGGAGGCAATAATCAAGAACCAAGAGTCACCACAGTAGAATCATGGCATGGTTTGGGTTGGAAGGGACCTTCAAAGCTCATCCAGTTCCACCCCCTGCAGTGAACAGGGATACCCTCCACTAGAGCGGGTTGCATAAGAAACACCCCTTGAAAATCCAGGTTATTTCAGTTTTGCTAAAACCAATGAAATCACTTCACAGATTCTAACACAAATCCAGCTGGTTTCCCTGGGAAGTGCCTGCCCATACCCTGCGTCACACGGCGAGGTCTGGGCTGGATCAGACAGTCCTGCCCCACTGCAGTAGCGTCCAGCCGGGCAGGGCTGGCACTGCTCCTCTGCCTCCAGCCCCATCATGCTGGAGAGGGAGCCAGGAGGACAGGGTACGGGATATTCTGTACCACTGGGGCAGAAGTGTCCTGCAGGACAGATGTCATTCCCAGGCAGCCCAAGGCTAGAAGATTCCACCTGCATCAATAAAACACAGAGGAGAGAAGTGTTACTGAGAGACTTGGCACCGTGTGCTCCAAACACAGGCTCTGGAAGGGGCACAGAGAAGCAGAGTCGTAATATCCCAGATTGGTTTGGGTTAAAAGGGACCTTAATGCTCATCCAGTTCCAACCCCTGCCACGGGCATGGACACCTTCCACTAGAGCAGCTTGCTCCAAGCCCCTGTGTCCAACCTGGCCTTGAACACTGCCAGGGATGGGGCAGCCACAGCTTCTCTGGGCACCCTGTGTGTGCTTCTCACCACCTCCAGAGTAAAGAGCTTCTTCCTTAGATCTAACCTGAACTTCCCCTGTTTCAGTTGAACCCATCACCCTTTGTCCTATCACTACAGTCCCTGATGCAGAGCCCCTCTCCAGCATCCTTGTAGCCCCCTTCAGACACTGGAGCTGCTCTGAGGTCTCCACAGAGCTTCTCCAGGCAGAACAGCCCCAATGTTCTCAGCCTGTCTCCATACAGGAGGTGCTCCAGTCACTGAGCATCCCCGTGGCCTCCTCTGGACTTGCTCCAACAGCTCCATGTCCTTCTGATGCTGAGGTCCTACAAGACTGCTGCTACTGGAACTAAACAAAGACCACAGCTGGCACTGACTGCTGAGATGTGGCTATCCCTTGCCTGTGTCATCTCCTGGAGGAGGTATTAGACAGGACACTCCAGTGCAAGCTACACAGGGGTCTGAGCAGAGTTTATTTGTGGGCAGAAACACATTTCAGCAGACGTCAAGAGCAGCAGCATGTCACTACATCTGAGGAGCTCTCAAGGGCAGCAGTAAAAGGCGTAAGCAACCCCAAAGGGAAGAGTAACACTTGGAAAACATTGCACCAGAAGCTACAGGTCCCCATGTCACTGGGTTTATTGTGCTGCTGCCTGGCACTCACTCACCCTGTGTTTAAATGGGGCTGGGCTGATGGCTCCCTTGGCACAATGATAACCTGAATAGCAAAATCCAGATGGCTGTGACAGGCCTGGTGCTGAGCAATACATGCCTGCAAGGAGCAGAAAAGCAATCTCAGTGTGAGGGCCTGCACAGAGATCAGTGGAGGAGTCAACAGCATGAAGGGAGAAGTTTTCCTCATCCTTCCCATATATGCCCTTGGGTTGCTTGTGCCAAGTCCCTGCTCACCTGCGGGGCAGGGCTCACAGTCGGACTCATTGGTGGCACCACTCCTGGGCCCAAAGGTGCCCTTTGGACATGGATGCTCCAAACTGGAGTTGGTACCGGGCAGGCAGAAGTACCCAGCAGGACACACCTCAGGAGTATGTGCTCCAGAACCTAGGACACAAGCACAGCACCTTGCTCAGGCCATACTCCAGGAGGTGACAGGAGCTGCCTGTGGCTTGAGGAGCACAATGCATTTGAGGAGCTGTGCAGCCCCATTCTGTGTGGTTCGCCTTGTTGCAATGAGCAGTCACACAGTGAGAGCTTCATAACGGGTATTTTCCTGGCCATGGAGTTTCTTTCCCAAAATAGGAGGAAGATTTGGCTTCGGCCTACTTGTTCACCCAACAACCCCATGGGCTTTGAAATGGGTTTTGCCTTCCATTATCAGCAGAACTACTGCCCCTGCATGTCCAGTCCAACCCACATTGACTTAGCAGAACCTTAAGAGAAGAAAGGCAGCATTGAGAATCCCTTTTACTGTCTGTGTCACTAACAGCAAGACTCAGCCCTTAATGACATGGAAACCCTTTTACCACAATTCACAGCTCCCCTTCACACTGCTCACAGGAGAGTCCTGCTGAGCAGAGGTCACAAAGTCCTTCCTCTCCTGTGACTGCTATGTCCCATTCTCCCAGGGTATAGGAAACGCAGATCCCACCGGGCAGTAAAAGCCCCATGGGCAGTGATGGGGGTAACAGAAGTCTGGCCAGGGGTGCAGTTGTAGCCTGCAGAACATGGCCCTTCAGAACTGGTTTTGCTCAGCTCTGCAAGGACAAAAGCAAAGCCCTTCCTTTTCCTTTGCCAGATCAAAGACAATGGAAACCCTCAGCTCCTGAAATCACTGTCTCCTCCATCATACACATGTAACACGTGTCAGCACCAATTCTCTGAAGTTCAGCCTCAGACAAAGGACACTTATTGTACAGGAAAGTATGCTCTGATTATCTGCCTGGTTTAACACAGGTTTCCAATTCAATGCTCAGCTGTGACTGATGCTCTCAGTTGTGGTTCCAGCTCTGCTACAAGCTTTGTGTTACCTCAGTCAACTCATTTCCTTCCTGTTGCTTCAATCCCTCACCTGAGAAAGTTAAAGCCTCTTTGTCTCGCGGAAGGTGAAGCTTTTACTGTCAGCGTGACCACAGACACTGCAGTGCTGGGTGGGGAGCACACAAACATCGTGTACAGGCAGATGGTGAGAACATCTGGGAAGCTGTAGAAACCCTGGATGCTAGCCAGCACCAAGGGCCCATCTGCTGAACTGTTCAGTTTTCCTCAGGCCAAAGGCAAAATAGACATCTAGAAGAGGTGGCTGAGCCAAGGGAGAAAGGTGTAGTAACAAGCAAGAAGTGTTATGGGTGACCTGAGACTGCTACCAAAATCCCAACGTGAGTGTTGGAAGACAAATGACTTGGGGCATTTATATTGGTGCACATCCTGCAGGATCTGCTGCTAACCAAAGATGATGTGTGGCACTAACCGAGTGTCTTCTCCTGTACCCGCTAAGCATGAGCTTGTAAGAATAAAGCTGTAGTGGGTGTCTATCTTGGCTCACATTGTGTAACTCACCACTGCAGAAGTGCCCAGCTGGGCAGGGCTGACAGTCTGCAGGCTGCTGTTTCCCACTGGCAGAGTTGAAGCTTCCAGGGCTGCAAGGGATTGGGGATTCAGAGCCTTCAGGACAGTAGAAGCCAGCGGGGCAGTGCTCCTGATCTGGCTGTGTGGCTCCATGGTGACAGAAATACCCAGCATAACATGCTCCTGCAAGGGAGAAAAGCTCCTGCATTAGGTTTAAGCAAGCAGAAAACATCAAGAAATCCAATCCCAGGAGACAAAAAAGACATCAGATGCACACAGTACACACCAGAAACACTGGCCAGGCCTTCTCCTTGGCAGAAGCTCCCTGCAGGGCAGGGCATGCAGGCGTTACCATAAACCATCCCAGCCTGAGGCAGGAAGGTGCCGATGGGACACGGCTCTGGCTTGCTGCTGCCTGGTGGGCAGTAATGTCCTGCTGGGCAAAGGCTGCCTGCCTCATCATGGACAGGGTTAGGGACTCGGGCCTCTGAAGTGCAGTAATACCCAGGCAAACAAGGACCACTTGGGGACGAGAGTCCTAAAGACAAGGAGCATAAAACATAAGCCAGTGGCATGATGTAAATCACAGCTTCCGGACTAAACAACCCAGCCAAGCCTTGTCAGCACAATGAGTGCAGAGTCTGCTAGCCCCTTAGAAACCTCAATCCAGTGTCTCTGTATTCACTTACCAGGTAGCTAAAGGCCTAAAGCTGTCTAGATCATCTTCACTGATGGGGCTGCTTGGTCTGTCCACTAAGAGGCAACCAGAAACTAACGAGTCCTAGTACCCAAGCTTCTTGGTTTGTGGGTTCATCACCTTTGCTTAACCAGACACACCTTAATCTGCCTCTTTCATTCAGTTTACAAGAGACTGTACAAAGCTTGGACATGATCACAAAGAATCTCTACTCAAGGGGTCCCAGGGCTCACTGCAAATGCCACTTCAAAGTCACATAAACTGTGTACAGAAGAGCACCCACTGGGGAAACTTTCTGGCTCTGCTCCACAGAAACCAGCCTAGGATTCTATTTAATCCATGGGTGATTCCTACCTGCACTGGCACAAAACATGCCTCCAGGACAAGGCTTGCATTCCCTGGGATTTTCCAGCCCAGTTTGGTTGCTGTAGGTGCCCTCTGGGCACGGGTATTGATTGGCAGCTTTTGTTCCTGGCAGGCAGTAGTATCCTGCTGCACATTCTACTGCTTTGACCACACCGAGTGGGAAGTTCTCCTGGAGATCACCTGGATGGGCTTCTAGGGCACAGAACCTGCCCAAAAAACCCAAGTCGTGCCTCAGGCCATGTTCCTCCCTCTGTCCTGCCAGAGGCCAAGAAATTTGTGCACAACAGTGACAGTCTAAGACTCCACAACAAAAGGAAAGTCAGTTACACAGAAGGAAGCAAATGGAGAACTAAGGTGCACCCTGTCAGGAGCTTTTTGTTCATCCCAGCAGGCAGAGCTGCCAGGATGGGTTTTCTACATCTCACAGGTTGGGGTACAGGAAAATGACACAATAAAGGGAAAGGTGGTAAGATAACAGAAACAGGAAACCAGCCCTGTGTATCAAAGGATACAACACAGAGCAGTCTAAGGCAGAGGGAAATGCACATGCTAATTCCTAAGGAAAGCATCAAGAGGAAGGAGGGAATCCTCTTTACTTACATTCCTGCTGGGCATGTTTCACAGTGGCTTTTCCCAGCCTGATCCTGGTATTTTCCAGCGGGACAGGGTATGGGCTGTGGGCTGCCAGTGGGGCAATAGTGACCCACAGGACACAAATAGCCTAGGAACAAAGAAAGAAACACACTTCTAACGTCGCTGCTCTGCTTATGTGCTGAACAGCTGTATAGTGCCATGAGAGGAAGCATCATCACACACCTAGAACTGGAAGATTTAATATGATATGAAATCTTTATAAAGCTATTCTGCACTGCATGTGGTTCAATAATTTCCCCTTCAGAGCCCCGTGGATGTTTTTAATCCATCACAATTTGAGTTACACTTATGCTTATATCACTCTTATGAAAAGGAGAATAGACCGCTGCTTATACATTTTCTGGCTCTCTTTCTGGCAAAGGTGAAAATATCCCATGGAATAAACTCCTCTTGGGATATTGTTTTCAGCCTGGTTTTTGCCTTGGTAAGATCCCCTATTTTTCCTACTACATTTGCACACAATTTATACCCCACTAGACTGTGTTGCAACCATGTTTGAATCTAAAGAACCTGTAATGTCTAAACGTGACTTGAAAACGTATCTAAGGTCAGATTTTAAGCACTGTGACTCCCGTAGGTAAAGAACCACCCAAAGGTTCCCTACCTGAATGCTGGGCTGACACAGAGCCCTCTGGGCAAAACCACCCTTCTTTACACAAGCCCTCTGGGGAGCTCAGGCCATGCTGAGAGCAGAACCACCCTGGGGAGCAGGCCTGACAATCCTGTGCTGACTGGCCTCCATCATGAGCCAAAAAGGAGCCTGCAAAGAAAAAGCCATCAAAGCACACCCTTGTGTCATCGTAGACTAAAGGAGAGAAGCAGGAGCTGCTCACACAGTAACCAACTACACCAGCCCTAGAAGCCTCTTGCAGAAGATGCCAAGAGGATGCTGGCAAGGAAGGAATCCAAAGGGAGTACAATCCCTTCAGAGAGCAGATGACAGGGTTGGTCCTGAGTGCTGGCTGGGCTGAATTCCTCTATTTCTGGTCTGGACTGAACAGTGCAACCCCTTGTTTAATGTAACAGGAAAGAAATAAACATTCCACAGTCTTTCTCCTTCAACTTAATCATCTGTCTCATGAATGGTGATGATAAAGGACAGCTCTTGATGTGCAGGGAGGGTGGCAGTGGTGTGCTGGGCTCTGTGACCTCTCCTTCAGCATCACGTAGGCCACAGGCTGAGGCTCCTGGGGCAGTTTGGCAACTACTTCCTGAGTGCACATTTAGGACTGCTGTTCCCAATACAACATCACTGGATTAGAGGCTGAGCTTTGTGCTGACAGCAGCTGTCCCTTGGGGAAATAAAGGGGCTGCAGGACAATGGCTCAGCAGTACATTGGGAAGAGAAATGGTCACATGCGGCAGCTGCCATCAAACCTACCTGGAGGACAAGGAGATGGAGAAGAACTCCCCACAGGACAGAAGTGGCCTTGAGGACAGATGTTCCCTCCTGCTCCATCTATGGGGTTTGGGAGCGTTGAGCCCCCTGTGCAGTAGAAGCCAGCCTCACAAGGACCTGATGGAGCCGAGAGCTCTGCTCTTGCACAGTATGAACCTGATGCAGGGGTAGAAGCAAGGCTGTAGTCTAAGAGAGCTCAGAACCAGTCCCAGCACTGGACTGGGATTGCCTACTGCTCTTGGCAAAAGGGAGAACAGCACACATGGGCAAACCCCCATTTTTTGCAGGAAGCAAAAAGATTTTTCCTACCTGGGGTGCAGGGAAGAGGAAGAACGGACCCAGCAGGACAAAAGGTTCCTGCTTGGCACAAGCCAAGAGATCCAGAAGCTGGAGCTGCCACATCTGCTAATGGAAAAGACATAGACTGAGTTGAAACAGAAGAATTGAGAGTACTTAAACAGCTCAGGAAAACAGAACTAGAGCACTGAAGGAAGGAAAGGAAACAGGAAAGTAACCCACCCACTCTGAACTGGCTGGACCCTGCAGGTGACTCTGTAATGCCACCTTCTCAATAATAACAGCCATCATGCTCTACCATTCCCCTTTGTACCAGAATGATTGCCAAGAAACACTGGTTTGCTTGATGTGGATCCAGGTGGACAAAACCATCCAGGCATGCACAGTCCATCCGGTCTTGTTAGGCCTGGCCTGGAACAGACCATTCCAGGAGGACACAGCTGGCACTTGGAAGCATCCCAGATATTTAAAGCTTCGCTGTAGGTTCCAGGGGGACAGGGATACTGCGTGGCAAATTCTGTATTCCTGGGGCAATAGTGACCTAGGAAAGAAGGGAGAGGTTTCATAAAGGTTAACACGTGCTGAAGAATCACCAACATAGGCACAGCATTCTCTTCATCTGAGGACTGATCCCAAGCTTCTCAGTTTTAAAGTGTATGATAAAGGTCAAAGCTGATGCTCTATTTACAATTTTCCTTGTTCAGACAGGAGCTGAATCCCAAAGACCTTAAGTGCTTTGATCAAAGACATTGATCTGCCCATCTGCTGCACCGTGCAACCAAGTCCAAGGACAAACCCACTCCAAATAGCTGTCGGGGCATCTGCTAATCCCAGATTATCCAATCCCAAACTGTTCCAGGAGGAGTGAGTAGAACGCCCAGACCCACCTGCAGGGCAGTCTGTGTAGTTTGTGGAAGCAGACGTGCAGTAAAAGCCTTCTGGGCACTCCAAACACTGCGCCATGCTCCAGGATGGGCTGTAACTCCCCGCAGGGCACGGTTGGGCTCTGCTGCTCCCCACTGCACAGTAATGTCCCGGTGGACATGGTCCTCCTCTGGCCGTTGTCTTGCAAGCAGAACAGCCCAGTTACAAGTCTACCAGCTCAGGGGTGGCCCTTGCAAAGTGATTTAGGTCAGATTCTTATGCTGATGAGAACTAGACATGGCGTACGAAATCCTGCGCTCGTTCCTCACACTGCATGCCTATTCCTTTTCCAAAAGGAGGGATCAGAATCGTGCCCATAACAAATCTGGCTGGGATGGCCATTTGCAAGATGGCACCACCCTTTCATCATTCATAGTCTGCAGAGACCTGGGGCATAACCCAGTGTTTGCTGAGTTATCACCTTAAAGGTTCTCATTGAATTTTGCCTAGGAGGAGGGCAGGCAGATACAGTGTTCTCATCAAAGTCATGCACTCCTAACTCTGGAATTCTAATCTGATACAGCATGCCACTCTGCTTTGCAGCACCCGTACGTAAATACAGAGTTCTTTTTGGTCAGCTCATACAAGCAGAAGCTGAAAGAAGGCCAACTGCTCCTTTTGCTATGAAGAAACCAGACGCACCGATGCACCGAATACACAAAGTAATGTCATTAAGGGGCAGTTCAATCAGGGACAGAAGAACTAAGATGACTTTATGGTCTTCAGTTCCACAGATACATTTTACACTACTCACTGTACTTACCCTGGGAGGCTTAGGAGAAGTGGCTCCTCCACTGCAGTAAAACCCAGCCTCGCATACTCCAGTTGGAGAAATAAGTCCAGTGCCATCACAGAAATATCCTGAAATGAAAAGGGACCACAAAAGGACCATAATGATATTGGCCACGCGAGACAGAAAAAGAGCAAGTATGTAATGAGGAAATAATCACTGAAGCATCATGTTTGATGGCACTGACATCTATTCTCCTGGAGACGCTGTCACTGAGAATAGCTGCAAGTACAGAGTTGAACAAACAGCAGTCCTGGACCCATCTACAAGCGGCTGGAACTGGATGATCTTCAGGTCCTTTCCAACCCAAACCATTTTCTATGGCTTTATGATCTTCAAGTACAAAACCAGAGAAAAGGTGGAAAGGGAAGCTCGCAGTGCAGATTGGGTCCCTCTATGCTCTACCCTGTATCTCCCTCCAAGAAAGCAGTTGTTCATGATTGCCTGCTCTGGAACCACAAAGTGTCTCAGGAGCCCTAGAAATGCTGGCACTTGGCTGGATTCTCATTCATCCCTTCTTTTGATACTGTACCTGCATCACATAGGAGACAGTCCTTGATCCCAGTATTCCCAGTTGAGTTGCTGTAATAACCAGGAGGACATGGCTGTGGAAAGGCAGAGCCCATAGGACAGTAAGTCCCCTTGGGGCATGTGCTCCCCAGAAGACCATCTGTAGGTGTTGGAACAGAAACACCTCCTTTGCAGTAGAACCCAGCCAGACAAGGTCCTGTAACGTGGGACTGCCCCACAAGTGCACAGTAGTGCCCTGAGAAAGCAATGCAATGCCATTAGTAGGGGCAGGAAAACACCCCAGATACTCCAGAGAGCAAGCTACACAAGTCATTCCCAAAGCTCAAGAACATGCCCAATTATCATGCATTCTTCTCTCATATTGAGATGTCCTTATCTGCTGCTTGCCTGGGTCACAGGGGGTGCAATGAGACTTCAGGCTGCTTCCAGTTTGGGGGTTGTAAGTCCCCTTTGGACATGGGAACTGAGTGGCAGAAGCAGTACTTGGAGGGCAGTAGTAGCCAGATGGACATTCATTCTCCATAAAGGAAGAGGAATTTTGGGGGCAGAAGAACCTAGTGCAAAGAGACATTAAGAGAAAGAGGAGAAATAAGACATTTTCTATCCACAAATACCTGAATGACAACTCAGTGGTGGGAATAGCTAGTCTAACGTGGGGTATTGACCACAAGAGACCTACTTAGGCATATTTTGCTACATTTTGAGTTGTTTCCTCCTCTGCCAAATTGATGGCATAATTGCAAAAGCCACAGAGACATAATTTCCTTAACTTGAGTCACAACACATCCAGGCTGTGATTCATCAACTTGTAAAAGTTAATCAAGGTCAAATCCAGGCAGTAATTGGAGATGAATCCCCACAGGAAAAAGCCAGACTCAGCATCAGGTGATACCCGAGATCCTCTTCCCCCTCCACAGGCTTGTTGCCAAGGGAACAGTCTCTTACTTTAGACATGGAAAAGGTTTATGGTGCTAATGGTTTCCTTGCTCCAAATAACTTCCTGACCTAGATTCCAGTGGAGTTGTACTTGGATTTAGCACTTTGCCAGGTCCCACAATCAGTTGTAGTGTGGTTAAACAGAGCTCTGCTTCCTCACAGAGACAAGTGCTTTTCAGTGGTCAAAGAACTCATTTTCCTACCACACAGCTCTCCATGATGACTGGATAAACAAGTGTTTCTCATAGCCCCTTACTCCCACCTAAAATGTGTGAGGTAGGGACTCACACATGCAGGGAACTCAACGCCTCCCTCTTACCCTTTAGGACAGGGGAGGCAGCTGCCTTGCCTTGGTGAAGGGTTATAGGACCCTGCTGGACAAGCAAAAGGAAGAGCTGTGCCCTTGGGACAGAAGTACCCTGGAAAAGAAAGAAGAGACCAGAATCAGCAGCCTTTGGAATATCAAAGACAAGCTACATGTTTAAGCAGGACATTAACTCACCTTGGGGACAGGGCTGTGACTTCTCACCAGAGACACAATATTCCCCCTCTGGGCAAGCATGGCATGCCTCTCCATGGGTGTGTGGCACGTAGGAGCCAGGGGGGCATGGAGCTGGACTGCTGGATCCAAGAGGACAGAAGTGACTGACAGGACACGGAGCTCCTGAGAGGCCATCAGTGGGAGCTGAGGACTGGGCCCCAGAGATGCAGTAGAACCTGCAGCCAGGAAAACATCCTTCATTTGCACAAGGCCAAGAAGAGCCCTTGTAGACCTCTTCTTCTTACAACACAGCATGTAAACGTGTGTGCTGTTCTACTCACCCTGGGCTGCAGGGACCTGAGGGGGCTCTCTGCCCTGAGCTATTGCAGTAATATCCCCCAGGGCAAGGCTGGCACTCCTGCAAGCTCCTGCTGCCTTCCCCACCAGCCCACGTGCCAGGAGGGCACTGCAATGGAAGTGGGGCACCTGGCAAAATACATTGCACTGGAGTGAGGAAACACCACCTCATGCTTTCTGTGAGTGATGAACAGCCTTAGCAAAGCACTCTACCTTCAGGACAATAATGACCAGGAGGACAAGGCAGTCCCGATTCTCCATCTTGGGGGGTCCTTCTTCGGGCACCACTTTTGCACCAAAACCCCTCAGCACAATCTCCTAGAAAACAGAATAACTGATACAAAATACATGAATCTATTAAAAGATACCAGGAAGTTCTTGACAAGTGAATGGGATAGTTCTCCCAAGCCAAGATCAGCACCCTAGAGTGCTAACACCAGTCCATCAGCCCCTGTCATGACTCTAGTAACACTGAATGCACTCAGGAGAGCAGCAATATACCTGTTGGGGCAGCAAGCCCAGAGAATTCACAGTATTGTCCTGGAGGGCACATCTGGCATTCTGTGATTGCTTTCAGTTTTTGCCTTGGTCCAAAGGTTCCTGCAGGGCAGCTGTACCGAGTGCTGCTGTTTGTTCCTGCTGGGCAGTAAAACCCTCGTGGGCACGGATAAAGGGTAAAATCAATAACTGGCCCCTGCTGGTTGTCACAGTAATAGCCTGCAGAGGAAAGAAAGCTACATTAGGAGATGGTTACTAGGAGACAGTAGTTACTGAGGTGCTGCTCATTAGCAGAGAACAGGTTCTCCCAGGCACACACATCTGAATGGCTTTAACCTCTAGTGGCCTTTTCACACAAAGCCAGAACTTGCTCTTCTCCAAGTCAAGAGAGGGAAAGCACCAAGACAGGCAGCAAGTCTCTAAACTTGCACCCATAGGAAGGCTCAGGAGTCAACAGTAAGCTGCCATCTCTTGTATGACATATGGAATACCAACTGGAAAACCACTGACACACATTCATTTGAACCTGTCCAACACACACAAACACACTTTCCTTTGAGCACGTGCCCAGAGCCTCTCAATCTGTTTATCCATGACTTACCTTCCCAGCACTCCCCGGTTGGAGCAGTGAGGCCAGGTTCCTCACAATAGAAGCCAGAGGGGCAAGGCTGGCACTCAGAAAGCATCCTCCTCCCCTTGAGGCTGGAAAAGGTGCCAGCAGGGCAGAGCTTGGGCTCTGCTGATGCTGCAGCTGCGAGAACAGAAGCAAGAAGAGAGAAACAAGTAGTGAAAGATGAAGGTTGTTGCTGCATTCTGGGCTTGGATGAACGTGGTGCAGCATGGAAACAGGATCAGGGAAGCCACGTTTTTCATGCTAAGCTCAAACACTGCTGCACAGGAGACGAATGATATTAGCAGCTTTGTTTAACAACAGAAAATGAGGTGCAGCTGATTACAACCCAAAGATGGAGGAGTTTAGGTGTTGAGACGAATCTATCACTGCACACTTCCAAAGAACAGGCCAGGGGGGAAACCAGGGGAAGAATCAGAGTCTTCAGGCCCTAGCAAGTTGGCCACTACCCTCCCAAAATGGCCCCCAGCGTTTCAGACGCTTCATGACAGGAAATTATCTGTGTTTCAGACATTATGTGACATGACATTATTAGTCCTGATGGATACCTACTGCAGTAAGTGCCCCCAGGGCAGATATTCCCAGTCACACCATCTGTTGGGTTAGGGATTGTTGCTCCAGCCTTACAGTAAAAGCCAGCTGCACATTCTCCACTGGGCACAGATAGACCTGCAAGACAGAGGGGATGATGGCATTCAAAGCACTAAGATAAAGGAAAGAAAGCAAGAAAAACAACCACTCAAAGCATCCTCCAGGAAGACACCAAAGGCATCTCACAAGCACCACCACAGCCCTACAGAAACACCAGGATAAAATCAGCTCCTGTCTAAAGGAATACAGAAAGGAGAGAAAAGGAGCAGGAGAAAATGAAGCAGCCTTTTGTCTGTGTGCCAGCACCCACAGGCTCTGCAGGTGCACAGAATACAGGGAGTTCTGTAAGAGACCCTAACACTCCATGTATATGAACCTATAGCAACCTATGCTCCCATTGGCTCTCTGAAGATGGCCATGGAGGCAGTGACTCACTTGAAGACACAGAGCAAATTCTGGGCAAAACCAGGTTTCCTACCCAGAAACAAAACTAGCTTTAGGGTCCTCTAATAACAACAAACATTTCCCTGCCCACACAATGCCTTTATTTAACTCCCCTCAAACCAGATCACTTCTGTTCTCCAAACTCAAACCTGAGGCACTGCAGTAAAACCCTGGAGGACAAGGAAGTGGCTCTGGGCTTCCCCTGGGGCAATAGAAACCAGCTGTGCACTTCCCTCCAGTGGCAGTGGCTGGACAGAGGCAGTTGGCACTGGTGTAGTTATCCAGATCAAAAGGCCGGGAGGTCCAAGCAGCTGAGATGCAAAACCAACCTGAGAACAAAAAACACGACTGAGAAGCTCTAGCAATGACGGAGCCCCAGGAATTCTCATGAATAACCCATCCTGGATGGGTTTGCTGCAGGACACAAGCATCAGCCTCCCAAAACTATGCTCTCCCCAAGTGCTGGGCAATGCAAGAGCTGCAGAGATCCAGTCTCACCTGCATCACACATGCCTGAGGCAGCTGTCAAGTTCTCCTTCCCACAGTAGTGCCCAGGAGGACAGGGCAAGCAGCTATCCAAGCTCTGTGTCATGGGATCAGGGTTATAGTAGCCCCGCGGACAGGGGAACTCAGTAGCAAATCTAGTTCCTTTGGAATAAAAAGAGCAAATAGCTTTTATAGACTATAAATACTATCTTGGCTACCAGTCCTGCTGTATCACTTCATGTGGCATCCTATGGTTCAAGGTCATATTCGCCAGTTTATGTCACTGCTGACCTTCACAGTGCACAGCTTGCCCTTCATGGCCAAGCAGAAAGTGCTGCTTGGTTTGCCTTCAATGCTCAAACAACAGCCATATCTGTGGTTTCCAGGGTTGGGGGCTCTTTCTGTGAAGAACCAGACTGACACTTAAACCCTCGCTCCACAGAGCCAATTTCTTGGCCCATGGATTGCCTTGTCCCCTGGATCCATCTCACCTTTGGGGCAGTAAAAGCCAGCTGGGCAAGGGTTTGTACTGTAGCTGGTGGTGTTTTCTGGGCAGTAGTAGCCTGCAGCGCAAGGGAAGCATGCAGCTTGTCTGGTGAGGTTGTTGTAAGTCCCTGCAAGGCAGGGCAAGGGAAAGCTGCTTCCTTCTGGGCAGAAGTGGCTCACAGGACAATGACCTCCTTTCTCCCACATACCTAGAGCATAGAAAGCACAAAAACATGGCCCGCAAGGGGAGCTGCTGAGGGGGGGGATAATGCTAACAATGGTCCATCAAGAAAGATGTTGTCTTCTCTGGGATCCCAGAAAACAGATCAACACAGTAACTAGAATGACCACAGTATCCCAGCTTTGGAATTGTTTAATGCTGTGTTACTACATCTATTCCTTCGTTGCTTCAAAGGCGAAGCCATAACAAATCACATTTAACAGATCAGCTTTCTAAACACTCTGCTTCGCATCTACCAGGAATTCTGGAGAACGTGGAATTGACTATAAGAGATTTGTAACTCTTCCCTGGAAATTCTTATTTCTGAGACACAATAAAGCAACAAGGAGCAATCAGGCTACGTCCATTACAATCACAACAGGAGCTGCCTAGTGCCAAACCCCCTAATCATTGGACACACACAGATGAAGACACCAAAGTCCACCCAGGGCAGCTCACCATGTGGTGATGGTGAGGAAGCTCCACTCAAGCAGTAGTAGCCAGCTAAACAGGGTCCTGAGGGTGCTGTGAGGCCAGCAGAGCTGCAGTAATAGCCAGATGGACACAATGTGCAGCTGGAGTCCTGCCTGTTGTAGAGCCTGGTGAGGGACACAAGCAGGCTTTCTGTTGGCAGGAGCACAAGGTCAGAAGTGGCCACTGATACTTACAGCTTTGGACAAGTGAAAGCACCCATGAGGCTTTTATGATCAATGCAAATATGTGTCTAATGAGCCTTGCTGAGTTGTACTAAGTTGGACTAAGTTGGACTAAGGGAGAAACCAAAAAGGAAGGATAACACCAACAAGCATCACCAGAGCCAAGAAGACCACTTACCTGTCAGAGTAAGTGCCCACAGGGCATTGCTGGGGGATGCTTGTGCCAGCTGGGCAGAAGTGGCCAGGGGGGCATGGACCGCCAGTGCTCGTGTTTGTGGCACCATTAGGGTCTGGGACACTTGCTCCTACATGAGGAAGGTAAACCAAAGGTGTCCTGAATGGCATGGATGGCTATTCCTGCCTAAAGAAACATTTCCACAGGTGAAGGAAGAGAGCACCTGATTGCTACTTAGGCCAACCTATGGAATAACTAACAGCAAGTACCAGGGGGGGATGGAGCTATTTGGATGGCTTAGTCCACCACAGACCTACTCCTCTAAAAGCTGGATGTCAGGAAGAGACAATGACCACACATGGTACAATTGCATGTAAACCCCTATATAGCTTTAACTATAGCTCACAAATTCCTTCCTGGCATGTATCATCACTCTCCAGTGTACAGCCAGGAAAACATACCCAGAAGAGAACAAATTCATCTGAGTTCCCACTGCTGCAACCAGGACTAAAAGTGACCCCAAACGTCCACCTTCCATGCCAAACCCAGTCATCTGTTTGTTGAAGGGCCAGTATGTACAGAAGCTACTTAAGCTATATGGGAACAGTAAGAGCACCTATAGAGCCTGCCATCCACATTGCAGAGCATGGACCTGAATGCTGACCACAGCAGAGCTGGCTGCCTTCTGTGCTTGACCTGAAGGAGACCCCAGAGAAGGGATGAGCTGCCCAAACCAGTCACAACCAGAGAGCCAGGCCTCCAGGAAATGTCTTTGTGTGAGTTTCAGCTCTCACCTCAGACTTTTCTTAACAATTCCAAGCACAGAAGAACTTAGAAGTAAAGTAAATGTCAGGATCCTTATGAAATCACCCAAACTCAGGACCTGTGGCTCCATGAGAGGTACCAAGCACTAATCCTCAGCATCACGGTTACAGCATGCAGCACAGAGAACATTAAATGATGCTGAAGAGGGTGCAGGGGGATTGAACGATGTTGCTACCATCTTTCTATCTGTAGTTCTTTGCCCCTACAAATCCAAGCCCTTGTTCTATGCAAACACTAGCTGCAAGCTGCCAGGAAACTTGCTCACAACAGTCAAATCCCTATGGGAATGACTTCCTTGAGTCTACTGCTTGTAGTTTTCTCCCAAACCCCTCAAGTAGGCTCAGAAAGCAGGTACGTAACCAGAGAAACTTGTGATGGGACTGACGATAACCTCACCACATTGCTTTATTCCTCAGGACCATCCTGGCACTGTCTGCAATAAAAACCCAGGATAGATTGCATAGAGAATGTACAAAACCTGATTCCTAAAGGGAATTCCTTTTCACTTCTCTTTTTGCCCTGTGAGCTCTAAATCCAATACCTGCTGTGCAGAAGAATCCTGGCCAACACAGACCACTTGGAGAGGACAATCCCCATTCTCCACAGAACATCCCTGGAAGACCACAGGGGGAAAACAGCATCAAGTATGAGTAAACAGGGAGAAAAGCCAGGAGAGCTGCTGTGCTGCACACACTCATTGGGAGGCAGAAGGGGAGACAGAGAGAGCCACTCCCTCAGCATCAGCACAAGAGGGACAGAACCATATCCCAACCCAGATCATGCTCCTCTGGGAAACCCTGATGAAACCCAACCTCCTGCAGAGCTCAGGAAAACCTGTGGCTCACTGGGGACGCTGCCAGTGGGATAAGGAACCTCCTGGACTGTATTTTGGTGTTTGTATTCCCTAGAGGTGAAACATGCATCAGTGGCTTAGGAAAAGGGATATGCAGAGATATCACCCTCTTCGACACTGCTCTGCACTGACAGTGATTTCCTCACCTGCAGGGCAGTGCTGACACCTCTCAGCCTGGCTGAGTCCATAGGAGGGGTTGTATGTCCCAGGGGGACAGGGATAAAAGCTGATTCCAGTGTTTTGAGGGCAATAGAAGCCAGGAGGACAGCGACGGCGCAGTCCATTTGAGCAGTGGAAGCCAGCAGGACAAGGGAAGCATTTGTCTTGACCTGTAAAGGAAAGAGAGGAATTAAAAAGAATCATATAATGAGGTGGAAGAAAAACACCATGTACACAACTTCCCCCTGCCTCAGGAAGCAGGAATGGAGATGAAATTATTCTGCAAGCCCTCCTGCTATAACTGCCCTTCAAACACAAACCAGGAGGGTCTGATTCAGCATCTTAGCTCCACCAGCCCCGGAGTGCCAGTAACCTCCACATCTCACCATAGGCAGGACAGCAAGGAAGGCTAGGGAACTGCTTACCAGCTATCTGTGCACCTACTGCTCCAACCCTCACCCATGAGCTGTCTGCCAGGCTGAAATACATTCCCCATGTGACAGGAGGAGAAAAACAACACCCCCGACCCCTTTCTTTACTCTCCCCCATACTGAATGCCGCTAATGGCCAGCAGCTCTCAGGACCTTCTTGGATGCAGCCACATAACACAACTGGTGTTGTCTACATCCCCCAGGTCACAGACAAGTTGCAAAGCTCCAGTTCCTGACCTGTTGCGTTACTGTATTCCCCACTGGGGCAGGGAGAAGGGGCTGCTGAGCCTTCAGGGCAGAAATGTCCTCGAGGACAGAGATCTCCAGTGATCCCATCCTCTGGCTTTGCAGTCTTTGTCCTTCCTGTGCAGTAATAGCCTTAAAGCAGAGCACATTTGAGTCCTGTCTCTGATCCAGAACGGAGTGAATTTCTAAGAAGCTAAAGGAGCTCTGGCTTTGTCTCACCTTGTGCACAAAGGCCCCTGGGAGCAGCTTGGCCAGACATGTTGCAGAAAAACCCAGGGGCACAAGGCAGGCACCAAGTGGCATCCTGGGCTCCTCTCTGTGCATTCCAGGTGCCAGCAGGACATGGCATCTCTTCCGGGTGGGTTGTGCCAGCAGGGCAATAATGTCCCTGTGGGCAAAGATCTCCAGCTGGCAGCCCCATCTGAAGCAAGGAAAATCACCTTCATTGGTTTATAAAAGCTTTTGTAGTGGCAAAAGGCATGAAGCAATGTGAGCTATTCAGTACTCACGGGTGAGGAGGTGCTGGAACCTTGACGGCAGTAATACCCTGGCTGACAATGTCCTTCTGGCTCAGTCAGAGCAGCCCTGCTGCAGTACATGCCTGCTGGGCAGGGCTTGCAAGAACCTGCCCTGACTACTTCACTGTAGGTTCCCTGCACAGAGAGAAGCAGTGAATGTCCTCTGCCAAGGGGCTGCTGAAAATCACTGCTTGAAACCCAAGCTCACATTCAACTCTTACCACGGGACATGGGAGAGGGAAGGAACTTCCAGCTAAGCAAAAATGGCCTTTGGGACAATCCTGGGGTGCAGCCAGGCCTGGCTCACTGCAGAATGTACCCTCTGGACAGTCCCTACAAAGAGCTTGAGCACGAGCCTAAAGTGGGACACAGAAAGCACTTGGTAGATGTGGGGTATTGCTGCTTGCCACATGAATCAGTGAACTCTGCACACTCTCCCAACTCCCTACTACAGAATAAGCACCCTGAAGCAAATGAACTGCAGTCCAAATGCAACAGATCTATGGGATCTGAAGAGCACTTTCCACCATTGAAGCAGTGGCAAGGACAGCCCTGATCTAACAGAGCTGTATCAGTATGTACAGGCACATGTTAACACATCCATGCTAGGGTGCAAAAAAAACAAAAGAGAAACTGCCAAATGAGCTATAGGCAACAGTGCTGGACTGATGGACCTAATGTTCTGACCCAAACCTTTTCAGTTCTGCAGAGGGCTCTTCTGTTGCAGGGTAAAAGCAAAGGAGGTGTGATTCTATGATTCTATGATTACCCAACGTAAGAGAAAACACAAGTTCACTTTTCTTAAGCTGACCACTCACAACCACCTCCTGAGTTACTATTCCCACCCTGGACAGCTTCCAAGGGCTCTAATGGTCCCCCCAAGTACATTACACAGTGTATACTAACAGACTTACAGGCTGGAAGCTGCCAAGAGGACATGGCTCTGGCTTGAAAGCTCCTGGTAGGGAATAATGTCCTTCCATCACCACTTGCTGAAGAGCACTTTTGGCACCTCCTGTGCAAAAGTAGCCAGCTTCACAGGGTCCTGAAGGAGCTTGGTTGTTTGTCCCATCACAATACAGGCTATGTGGGAAAAAAAGTCACCTTGGGTACAAGAGTTCTGTTTGTCACTGGATAACACAGTCTCAGTACAAAAATATCCCTGCTGTCTACCTGGAATCTTGAAGACCTGTTTCTTGTTTGCTTCCAGGCCTTGAAAGGGAGTTACAGAAGATACATGCCACTTCTCACATGTGTTTTTTAAGGACCATAACCTGTCAGAATCCTCCCCTCTACAAGCAGGGAGCAGCATCTGCATCTGCTTCTGACTAAAGGCCATACAAGCACCCAAATGTTGGTTTTCTTCAAACCTTCTCTGCAGCTCTGGGCTAACAGTACTTCAGAAAGCCACTCTGATGACATTCCCTCCAGCTTCTGCATGAAGCAGGACTTCCGGAGCAGTCTCCGGCTCAGTTTTCCTGCCTCCCTCTTCTGGGGACACAGAGTTAAGTAAAGAAATAGAGGGACAGTTCTTTGAATTGGGATTCTCTCAGTGCTTTGGAGACCTACAACACCTGAAAGTCACTGTCCCTCATTGGCCTTCAGCTGCACGTACTCAATGGAGAGGGGAAAGGCACCACAATCCATTCCTTTGCCTTCAGAATCAGAGGTACCTTTTTGGTGTCATTAAAAGGAATGCAACAGGGTGGTGAATTATACTATCTGCTAACATAACATTAGTGCTAGGGAGGATGTTTAAGCAGGTGCTGCTGGGTGAAACCATGCCACACCACTGATGGGAGCCTTGACAGTGAGTGAGCAGTAGAAGCTGGGGGACAGCTCAGCCCTTGTTGTAAATCTGCTGACACATGGAGAACTCAGGCAACACATGGGAACAGAGCTGTGGAACAGAGAGGGCTGCTCGGTAAGGGAAGGATGGGCTGTTAAAGCAACTAAGCTGAAGGCTGCACAATCCCTTTGCAATGGGACAGGGCTGAGCCATATTCTCTGGGAAGGACACTCACCCAGGTGGGCAGTCCAAGCACTCCTGGAGGCTCCTCAACCCACTGAGGTTGCTGTAAGTCCCTGCAGGACAGGGGATGGGTGAGGGACAGCCGGGTGGGCAGTAAGCCCCAGCAGGACACACGTCTCCCGTCACACCATCTGTGGGAAGCTGGAATTGGGAAAGGCATCAGTTAAAACAAGGAGTAACCACGCTTCAGGTGTTTACAGCATCATCCTGGTTTGGGCCCAAGGCAGGACAGGAAAACAGGGGCATCTTCTGTTGTACAGAGCACAGACAATACCTACTGCAGGGAACTGAATAAATATGGATGTTTTCACAGCAGCAATCCTACTGGAATTCACATCCACTCAACTTTTGGGTTTAGTTAAGGGGATGTTGGTGTTGAGAGGGACAGATACAACGTGGCTACACTCCCTTTGAGGGCAGCAATGGGTCCTCATGCCATCAGCCTGGGGATTTGATCTTAAAGGTCTTTTCCAACTTAGCTGATTCCATGACTCTATGTGAGCAGCACAGAACTGTGACTCTTGAAGTCATCCACTTAATAAAAAGCACCACAGTAGGGAAAGAGCCCTCACATTTGAGCACAATTGGATAAGGAGGAGAAGTTGCCATGAGACTTACTGGAGTGAGGGCTCTGCCCCGGCAGTGGAATCCAGCCTTACAGGGACCACTTGGCTCAGTCTGTCCTGGAGCAGCACAGTAGAGCCCACGAGCACATGGGCTGCACTTCGAGGGTGCAGATAACCACTTCTTACTACTGTATGTGCCCTCAGGGCAGGGTTTAGGTTTAGAGCTGCCTTCCACACAGTAAAAGCCCTGCAAATCAAAGTCAGCTTAATACAGCACTTAAAGACCCCCGCCATACCAGCTACTTCCACGAGGTAACTAAGAAAGAACAACTCACTGCTGGGCAAGCTTTGGGCTCTGGCATGGCAGGAGAGTCACAGTAGTACCCAGGTGGACATGGTGTGCAAGGGTCTTCACTCTCTGTGCTGGAATTATCCCAGAAGAAGCCTGGCATACAGGGGAAGGAGAAAGGGAATCCAGTCCCTGGAGGGCAGCGATAGCCAGGTGGGCAATCCCCTGTCTGGAAAGCAGAACACACATTCAGGCATGGCTTGGTTGTCTTCTGAGTAGGGAAGAGGAACCTCTTAAGATACAACTCCAAAAGAGCCAAGCTTAAGCTATAATTTGAATAACCAGACATCTTTTATTGCAGGAAAATGGGGCGGAAAAGAAAGGGAGGGAGGGAATGCACAGTCTTATCGGTAAAACTCTGACCATGTAGGATCATTATCTTGGGTGACGGCTTTGGAAGGTAAAATGTTGTCATTGAGACAGGCCCCACATGTTATCTACACAACTGGGGGGAAGATGCTCTTCTTCCACACTTGGAAAAAGGGCTGGAACTGGGATAAGAGTTATCCTCTTGCTCCTAAATGAAAGCACAGATTCACCCATGTGGAACAGAAGAAGCTTCTTTTTTAACAGCTATTAATATTGGAAGAGTTCCTTCTTTCTAGAGACAAAACAATCACCCTGAAAGACCCCCAATCTCATTGGACACAGAGCAGCACCAGCTCCTGATCTCTGTCCCCTCTTTCATGGTCTGCTTTGACAGGCAGAAGGGTAAGTAAAGACAAAAACCATGCATTAAGCTCACTCCTTTTACAGTTGTAGCCTTTGGAGAAATACAAATCAGGAGGACCTGGGCTCTACTTACAGGGTAGGGAATTCCTGGAGGCTCAATCCCATCTCTGTAGCAGTACTTCCCCATGGGACAGGGCAAGCATTCAGCAACACTCCTTAGACCCATCTGCTCACCATAGGTCCCATTGGGACAAGGCTTACCCTTGAAATGAAACAGAAAAATGGACCTTTACCATACTAACATGACTGGGAACAAACGCTGACAAGAGAAACAAGGAATCTGGGGTGAATGCTGAAAAGATGGTACAATGCAATGGGGATCCAACGCTCTGGACTGTGCACAGAAAACATTATCCCAATATTAGCAACAGTTGTATGGAGGGCAAATACTGCTAGGAGCTGTGAACAGCACAGGAGTACAGAAACCAATTCAGAGACTATTGGGAAAGGCTCCCATAGCAAGACAAAGCCCAGTGCAGACTGTGACTGCACAGCCAACTCATCCCAATCCCAAGGACCAAAGCAGACTCACTCACAGTGTCTCCCTGGGGACAGTAGTATCCTCTTGGGCAGGCATTTGCACTGGGGTCTGGAACAGCAGCCTGTCCTTGTGGGCACAGGAGACCCGCTGGGCAAACCATGGCCAGGAGCATCACCTCCCAGCTGGTGTGCTTTCCAGCACAGTAATGTCCCACCAGGCATGGCGAGCAGGAGGCTGAACCTTGGTCCTACAACAGGGAAAGCACATGGCTCTACTTCCTAAGGGCAAAAGAATCCTTGCACAATTGGTAATGCTACCAGAGACACAAAGACTTCCCATCTAAGCTAACCTAAGCAGCAGGCAGCTTGCAATTCAGTGTATTCACCCTGCAGGCAAGAAAACCTGGGCTTCACAAAAGCAGCTCCTGTGGCTTCCATGGAAAAGGTTCTGATCCTCAGAACAGTCAATCCAACACCCTTTGCCAGCAGGAGCAGAGAACACAGACACATTCCCTCCTCTTTCTTTGGTACACTGAACTCCAAAGTACAAACAAGAAAGAAACTCTGCTGTACATAAACCTCCATTCATCATTTCCCTCCTCTCCGATCTTAGCAAAGGGTTCCAGTGGTAACTACCAAATCTGTGCAGTGATGGAAAAGTGGCCTGGATGAAGATACTGGGGTCACTTGACACAAGTGAGGAGCCCATCAATGGGGAATCATGGCAATTAGCACTAGATTATAGATGCTGGGTTTGGGATAGACAACTCAGAAACAGGCCTCAGTACCTGTTTGCACAACTGCTGCTCCCTGCTGTGGCTCCATCTTGTTGCTTAACTGACAGTTTGACACCACTGCAATCAAATGCTTCCTTTCTGCCAGGGTCAAATACGCCAGGAAAACCCAAAGTCCCTGCTCAGCTACATGCCAGATGTACTCAGATTGCTGGTGCAATCTGGAGTGGGAACACCAGCAAAAACAGCATTGCACATGTGGTATGCACTTTTAGCACCACGTCTGGAGCAAATCCAGACCTGATTGTATTGCACACTCCTCTCTGCGCTGGCACTTCCCCTCCTTACTTACAGAGTCAGCATATGTGGCCAGTATTGTTTAGAGCACTGGACAGAATCTCCCCAAATCAGAGCCATCATGCAAGGAGATGAGCTCATTCCAGTGCCTTCTTTCGAGGCACTCAAAGCCTCAAGCTCCCCTTGAAGCTCCCCTTTCTGCCAAATTTCAGCCCTCTGCTCAGCAGATGCCAGGAGAAAATGACTGTTACTTACTGAGAAGTTGCCAGCACCACATGGTCGAGGAGATACAGTGCCCAGCTCAGGGCAGTAATAGCCTCCAGGACAAGGGGTGCAGTCTGCAGCCACTTCTGCACCATGTTCTATGCGATAGGTTCCTCTGCAGCAGAAAATCCAACAGAAGAGAGAGTCACAACAGCAGTACAATGATCCAGTATCTGAAGGGGGCTACAGCAGGGGTTGTAGTGATAGGACAAGGGGTGATGGATTCAAACTGAAACAGGGAAAGATCAGGTTAGATACAAGGCAGAAGTTCTTTACTGTGAGGGTGGTGGGACACTGGCACAGGGTGCCCAAGAGAAGCTGTGGCTGCCCCATCCCTGGCAGCGCTGAAGGCCAGGTTGGACAGAGAGGCTTGGAGCAAGCTGCTCCTGTGGAGTCCCTGTCCATGGCAGGGATTGGAGCTGGATGAGCTTTAAGGTCCCTTTCAACCCAAACCATTCTCTGATCCCATGGTTCTATGGCAGCACACCTCTGGTTTGGATCCTCAGTCTTCTATACAGAGGAACTCTACCATTTCTGGAGGTAAGAAACTCCCTGATTCAGAAAAATCCTGCCTGGACCAGCCAGTAACACACAAGATCAAAGGAACATTGTTGGTGCAGCATGCTATTATTTAAACCCAGAAGTGCTCTGAAACACCTTGTAGAAGTGCTTTCGTTTGTACTTGCAGCTACTGCAGCACATGGAATGTACTTACACTGGGCACAGAACTGGCTTGGAGGTCCCACTGGTGCAGAAAGCTCCTGCGGGGCAGGCAGCACAATCTTCCACTCTCCCATTTCCCAGCCTGGTGGCATAGGTTCCTGCAGGGCAGGGGTACTGCGTGCTCCTCTGTGCACCTTAACAGGAAGAGAGGAAAACCAGCCTAGTTCTTAATATACCTTCAAAGACAGGAAGGCAATAAGCCCCCTGCTCTTCACTGCTCGTATTTACATGAGTTACATGGAAATATGCATTTCTATATCCAAAAATCACTGCTCGCAGCTCTGAGAACAACAGCAACAAAATCACCACTTAGCAAAAAGTGATGAATCTCTGCAGGAAGTTTCCCATTTAGAATTGCAGCAGATATTTGACTGTGCATCTGAATTCTTTGCCAATGTGCTCTGTGCAAACAGTGTATTAACTAGACAGAAGGGACGCTTTGTTACCAACTCCACATAGAAAATGCAGAGCAGAAGATCCGCTGCTAAAGCCAGGGTGTGGTTTTATCAGGGTCCAACAGCATTTCTAAGGACAGAAACACACTAAAGCTCCTTCACTCCTACCCTGAGGGCAGTAGTGCCCTGAGCTGCACATCCCAGTAGGAGAACGGGCTCCTCCGAAGCAAAACCAGCCTGCAGGGCATGGGGAGCACTCCTCCCCTGAGGTCAGGCTTGTCCTGTTGCTCCAGGTGCCTGGGGCACACTTGTGCTGTGTTGGGTGCTTCGTGCCTGGTGGGCAGTAGTGACCAGCTGGGCATGGAGTGGGGGGCTTCTGCTTCCCACCTGTTCCTGTAACACACATTGAAGACAAGCAGCGTAGCCTAAAGCTGGCTTTACACAGCCCAATTCCCTTGGTCTCTTTTCAGCTCCACTGGGTGACTCCAAGTTAAGTTTTCCCCTCATTTTGCACCTTTCCTCTGTTTGAAACAGGGTAACAAGAATTACATCCTCTCATGAGAGATTCTGTCAAAACTGGGTCCTAAAGCAGCTTTTCATCAGTTTCAGTATCCTATGTGGTGTCCCTGTCCAACGCAGGCACCGATATTAAAGCCACCAGTAAGCTAAAAGCTTTGAAGACATTAAAAGCTGACCACTTTGAGGCCATGAAGTTAAAACAGTCACTCTGGGTGGCATAAAGACAGGACTTGAGAATAGCTTTACCTTGTCCATAGGGCACAGCAATCTCTGCAGTACCACTTTTTGAGCATCTTTCTCCCATTTACCATGACTGCGATACCTCACTGACCTGCTCTAGGATTTCCCAGTGGGCTCTGTGACACCAAAGGACACAGTTCACTTGGCCATAAAGCCCCTCCTCACCTCTCCCACAGGCAAATCCAGCTGGGCATGTTTCACACTGGGACTTCTCAAAGAGGTTGAAATCATTGCCGACTGTTCCTGGAGGACAGGCATTGCCAGGAGAATGAGGGCTGGATGACCCTGCTGGGCACACGTACCTGACAGAACACAGCAGGCTAAGCTGTGGTGCAAGAAGGAGACAAACTCTGTGCTCTGTGACAGTATCAGGATGTCATTAGTATTGATGTTAGTATTAGGAGTGCTGCAGCTGGGGAGATGCAGAAATCCTGAAGATGAAACACAGCGTCACACACTTTTCATCTAAGGAACAGTGGGTTATTCAGCCAGGTTGTGCTGTTCACAGCCAGGGGATGTGTGGCCTGGCTTCATCCTTGGCTATTTTTATAACCTATTCTGTGGCAACAGCAGGCAGCAGTGCCCTCCACCAGAGCAGGCTACATCACAGACTCAACAGGAGCTGCAGCGATGCTTTGACATAGCAGCACCTGCACCTCTTGACACACAAAGCAAAACCAGGGGAGGTGAAATACATGCACAGACATCAGCAGAAGCACAGGAACCAAGCCAGGCTTACCCCGGTAAGCACTCAGCATCCGGCTGGACTAAGCCAGCCTGGGTACAAGCTCTCCCTGCTGGGCAGGCTCTGCAGTCAGTGCCTTCATCCTGGCCTTGCAAAAGGTTGTGTGTACCCGGAGGGCATGGCACTGGGTGACTGGCTCCAGCAGGGCAGAAATACCCAGCAGGGCACTTCCAGCACAACCCAAGTCCTAAAGAGAGACAGAAAGAAGACATTTAAGATCCCCAAAGGAAGCGTGATGTGCCGACAAAACAGAGGGTCCCGTGAAACGTGCTTCCTTGGCTGTCATGACCGAGGCTCGCTCGTACCAACAATTAAATCACTGCAATGCCGGGAGGTGGTGCTGTTGGATTAGCTGAAGGTTAGTGAGGTTTAGCGTCAGGGAAGCGGTAAAACCATCCTGATTGCGCTCTGGGACAACAGAAATGAGACACATTAAATAGAAACCCATCAGCCTTAAACCACGCTCTGCTGCGGGTGCATTTAATAATCCTCATGCTCAGGCCTCTGCTGCAAGAGAGCCTGGGCTTTGCCAGGTTTCTATGGGGTTTTCCATGTTTCATGGACTGGAGATAACGCTCAGTACACATGGATACCTTGCTTGCATGACAAACAATGAGCTGTGAGCACCCCTAAAATCCTGGGTGTTAAACAAAAGGCTTGCATGGTGACTTAGAGGAACACTATTAAGATCCAGATGTAATAACCCAATGATCCCTTCCTGCTGCTACCATGCTCAGAAAGTGCATTTCATCACAAAATGCCTTCCTAATGCTTGTGGAGGCAAGGCTCAAGCACATCCCACTGTGTATGTGCTTCTGCAGGCTGGAACAGAGCTCTCCAGTGCCCCAAACCCAGCAGGGTTTATTCAAGCCTAGGCTTTGCAAACCACAGATGGAAGGTGCAGGTCCACATCAGGATTCCTCAGGGCGTGAAGCAAATTCAAGGGTCATCTCTGCCTTCCACCCACTTGCATATGCCCAGCCCACAAAAACCTCCTTGTTTCCCCCTTACCTTTACCCCTCATGGCCCAGAAGAACACAAGGGTCCAAAACCTTGCTAGAACCAGGTCTATCAAATTCCCCAGCTCTGAGCACAGCAACAGTCAACACAGCTGAGGGGGACTACAACCTCATGGAACTTCAAACACTGCCTTAAGACGAAACCAGCTGCACAGTGGGGACCTGTTCTCACAGCAAATCCAGTGGGAATGCTATGTGACAGAACCAGAATCCACACCACTTATCTAAACCATACGAGCCACCACCTGCATACATGAAATACCCAGGGTTTATCCACATGTGCCCTACATTGCAGGTGTTGTCCTGCCTTTGCCAAGTGCTCCTTAGGATAGTTGATAACATCAGTACATAAAACAGTACAGGTCTAACATGAGCACTGAGCAGCCAAACACATGGTTTCTGCTCCTACCAGTGCACATGGTGATTTGTGACCCTGGATAGAATATCATGGACTTGGATCAATGTTTACTCGAGTGAGCCAACCTCATCCCCCGAGTGTCTCTCTCATTGTCTCTCTTTTCCCTTTTGTACAGCACTGTGAAGGAGAAAGAAGCAATTTCTATACCTTCATGAGACGCTGAGTTACCCTGCAGTGCTTGAACCCAGGCAGAGCTTGCCTCAGCAGCATGCAATTGCTGCAGCAGAAAGCCAGGTCTCCCTTTCCACATCTAAGCAAAGATGGAGTTACCCAGCTCCACTATTCTGTCCTTTTAGATTCATTTATCCATTACCAAACCGCAGAATCCAATCACCTTCCACACGTTTCCCAATCGAGGGAATGTAAACCAAAGGAAAGGTCACAGAAGAGAGCTGGAAACGCATGGAAGCCTTGTGCCCACTTCCTTGCATGCGTTTCAGAACATGACATGCTGCTTCATCCCCGTGGTGCTTTAAGAACTCTTAAGGGCATGGCTTCTACAGCTTCTGAGGGCTTCAATTCCAGTGCTTTTTGCCTGATAGAATAAAGCTTTGCCTAATCTGTAACCTTATTTCCCTTTGCTACAAGAATTGAGCTAGAAAAGGTGCTTCATGCAAAGCTGACACAGTTGAATGAGCTTTAACAACAGGACATTGCTGACTTTGGCTTCACAGCTGACCTGTTGGATGCCTTCAGCACACTGGGTCAGGCTGCTCCTTGGTTTTCTTGCCTTCTGCTCAAAGTACAAGCATCACTTTTGCCTGTTGTGGCAACTTCCTTCCAGTCTCTGCATAGGGCAGAGATCTAAGTACCAGGGTCCTCATCCATAAGTGATGTAAGAGAAGTGAAATAAGTGGATAGCAACTTCTAGATATAACAGCTTTGTAACCCCCAAACGCTTCACCACAAATCTGGTGATTCATAGGCAATTCCATAGGTGGCCCTTTCATGTAGAGCTCTAGGATTGCCTGAGCCAGAGCCTAATAAGTACTGTAACTGCCAGCCCTTCACAAGAATGTGATTGAACAGCATGATTTACAGTGAGGGTTATAACCCCAGTGCCCAAAATGAAGATCTTTTATGACACAGACCTGGCAAGCATGAGGAGCTGCTGCTGCTGGAAGGCTGAAGTTCCCCTTTGGGCTTGAAACTCCCTGCTGGGCATGGAGGGACTGCAAGGCCATCAGCACAGAAGTGACCTGCAGAGAAGAGGAAAACAACCTGAGGTTCAGCAATGACATTCTAAGTCAGAGAAGAGTGCTGGTGGGTTTCCTGCAAGCTGACACATGTCTGCGTTGTAGGGGACAAATGGGAAAGCTCAAGTATCCATGGCTAAATCCTATCATGGTATCTGAATGCTGCACCCTGAAGGCTTGGTTCTGCAATAGAAAAAGCCAGCAGGCCACTTTAGTTAGAAGCAGCACATTATAGATAGACAAATCTTTTGGTTTAGAAATTTTGACAAGATTTGATGACTTCTCATCCATTCCCCATCCGAAAGTGCTTCTTCCTTTGGTAAAACCTGAGCTGGTGATTCAAATTCAATTCAAAACATACAGTGCCATTTCCAGCTAAATATCCCAGTTAGTTTTATAAAGTGGCATCATCAGAGTCAATTCTTCTCTTTGTATTCCAATTCTTCTGCTCTCTCCAAAATCACGGGGAGGAAAGATGAGCTGAAGTGCTCCTGCTCTAAGGACCACATTCCTATCACCTCTTTCCCTTGAGATCCTCCTGCCAGCTGCACGTTTAGTGATGAAATGCTCATATCCAGCTACAATGAATAGTTCTTTCCAAGTAAGGCTTTGTGGAACTTGACTATCAACCAGTTTACTAAAGTCCAGATGGATATTTGAAGAGTGAAAAGAAGGATTTAACTCTGGCATGAAGTGCCTCTGCTAAGCGCAAATGTCTTGTTATGTATTAGTATAGCAATGACACATCATTCCCATGCACAGAATCCCGAGTACATAGATTACATGGAATTAAACTCAGGCAAACCATGAAATATCCCACTGGGAATCCTCAGGCCTCTCCTGCTTGTGCTGATAGTCAAACTCTTTACCATCCAGGGCCTTTGCAGCTGGGCTGGATGACTTATTCTGATTGTAGGACACAAGAGGTACTCATTTAACAGTGAATTCCAGCATCCAACCAGTGGCATATATTGAACCTGTTGAGCATCAAGAGATTTGCACTTGCTCTCTCAGGTTTCGTGGTTGATAGACTGGAGGTGAAAGCTGACTGCAGCCTTTGGCTGACGATGTGCATGGCAGGAAGAGACATCCTCTGTTCTGTTCTCTCGCCTCTCTACTATAACTAAATCTAAACTGCTGAGATCTTGCTGTGGCATAATCTCTTTAGCCTCTCCATTTCTCCTACTGCACAACACATAAGGTACCCAGAGTACAGGAACTCTTCATTATTTAATAAGACAGAGTCTGATTACAGATGTAAGAATCAAGTTACTGAGTTTAGTGACTCTGCAGGAGGCACCTGGAGCTGTGCAGGGCTTACAGGAGAAGGAAAACCATGATAAGACTGCAGATCACAAACTGCGTGTCTGTAGTAACAGCTACCCCATGCTCTCCCTGTGGGGTCAGTGGGCTAGGAAATGAAGTCTGAGGGGGTGTGTGGGAACTCTTAGTGACATTCCTGCTACAGCAGCACCCAACCTTCCCTCTTACCAAGGACTGAGCTGAATGGAGCAGAACTGATGCTGAGGACCTTGGAGGGACACCAAAGCACCGCACTGGATCACAGGAAGCAAGCACAAGCGCAACAGGAAGCTAACATTGGGATACCAAATCCTCTCTAGGCTTATTCTCTGGGATCTATAGGGGACATGCCAGGTTTTTAATGCTGCAGAAAGCTCTCTTTTGATGGGGAAACTACACCAAGCAGCCATTCAGTACCAGGACAGCTTAACCTGCAGTGTCACTGAAGGGCTGCACGCTCCCAGCCTGGACAAACACAAAGTGTAGGGGTTTCGTACTGGGATTATCCCCCATCATTCACAGAATATGAGTTAAGGTGATTTCCACAGTTAACCCATCATTTCCTCTTGGCTAAGAGATCATGTGAAATGACATTCTCTGCCCAGTCCCTCCTATTCTGTTCCCCTGCTGCCTAATTCTGCATCAGCATCCCAGCAAGGAATTTGTGCCCCCCCAACGACAACACACTGCAACTGCCTAAACACGGGCTTGTTTGGATTTCTTTGAGTGTCAAGCAGAGAGAGGAATTAGGTAAAAAACCACAGTGTGGCCTTATTTGATTCCTGATGCTACAGCACCCACTATAAATGGGTATTAGTGATAGGCTGTGAATCCAGCTCCTGAAGTGGAGAAAGACGGAACTGTGTATGAATCAATTTCACAGATGATCAGTTAAAACCCACAGAGAAGGAGAGCTTTCTAGGGGGAAAGAGGAGGCCAAAGCTCTCCTCCCGGCTCAGCAGCACTTGAGGAACTTGCTTTTCAGGAACCCTTCCTGATGACATCTGCTGTCCCACAAGGAGCCTCTCTCTGTTCCCAAACTGCCAGCTAAGCTTTACCAGAGCAAAGTGCCACTTCAGCCCCCTTGGGGTCTAACACCTACAGAACATGTGGTGAGATGTACCTACCTGCTGGGCAGGGCTGGCACAGCAGAGAGTCTTCCCTTGGGAAAGAAGAGGTTACACACTGAGTGCGGCTCGGATTCGGCTGCTCACCAGCCCCACAATGCTAAGGGGAAGAAACACAAACTGATCCCACCACAAGGTCCAAATGGCCACTGCTGCCCAAAGCTGTGTCCCAGGGAGGCCCGAGGCAGGAAAAAGCCTTTCATTCTATCTTTATCTCCTGCTTCCTTATTGTCTGCCTTTTCCCTTCCCAGCACCAGGGAAGTAAGCAGGGTACTTCAAGCTCCAAGGCTTTTTGACCCTCAGAGCTGAGGGTTTTAGTGGTGGCAGATAACCTGAGCACTAACAGCCTCACAACTTAGATGAGAAACGTTTACTTCTATTAATACAGGCTACTTGTAGAAGCCCTTAGATCTACAGTACACCACTGAAGTGCTCTGCATGCTTTTCCTTGAGCAAGAAAGGCCATATCCTACTATTAAAGCAGGGAAGCCTGACTTGTCCTGACAACACGCTTCTGCCTACCCTGAATTTGCCCTTGGACAACACACTCATTCTGTACCTGTCTGCTGTGTCCATCCGGGCAGATGTAAGTCTCTGGACATTCCTGACACTCCAAGTCTCCCTCTGGTGAGTACTGACCAGGAGCACAGCTCCTTTGCACACCACTTTGGGGATGGCATGAGTATCCCTCTGGACATGCACGGCACCCAGCTCCACTCTCAAGGCTGAGGTAGCCACTGGGACAAACCTGCAGTAGGATCACAAGGAGCATCAGAATCACAGAGACACATTCTTTGTATGATCAGTGCAAGCCACTTTCTCTGAGCCAAATCAGAGCCAAACAGAGCAGGAATGTCCTGAATAACGTCAAAATGGCCTGTAAAATCTGGGAAGAAGCTTGATGGTTCAGAATACATGGGAATAGAGGCGGAAAGCACCACTTCAGCTGCGTGCTCTTTCCCCATGTCCCCCAGCTCACCTGGCAGGCAGTGATATCTGTTTGAGCTGTAAGCACATTGGCTGTTCCCAGTGGGCATTTCCTTGGAGCTGCTTGACCCCCAGGGCAACTGGATCAGAAATAAAGAAGTTGGAAACCTGAATCCGAACAACATCCCAGCCCCTCCTAAACACACACAGGACACAAACTCTGCCCTAAGCAATCACAAAGGGAAACTGGTTTTATATGTTCCCCACTCCCACTGACTTCAAGGGTTGCTCTCAATGCTGTAGAAAGCCCTGGATGGCATTTTAAGTCAAAGGCAGTGGTTTTCTTCATCACCTATAAGGGATCAGGCACTACACTTTGTGTCCCACCTCCTGATCTGCATTGTAAGACCGCTCTCAGGATATTCTAAGTAAAAGTGATGTCCCAAACATTAAACTCCTTTCGTGCAGTGCTGAGCAGGAGGGAAGGAAAAACGGAGACTTACTAGAAACCTGTTGGACATTCCAAGCAGTTGCCAGCTGTGTAGTAATATCCCTGCCTGCAGTCTATGAGGCAGTGTGTCTGACAGTCTGTGCTGCAGCCTGGGGAGAGGGAAAAGGTCCCTAGAAGAAAGCAGAAGAAATAAATGAAGGTACAAATTCAAGACTGAGTTAATGCCCAGTTATTACCACACCATCATGTAGTGTCTGCACTACGTTGTCATCAGCGTTAATGGCACCAGCAGTACTAAAGCAATGACTTTTACTGTTAACACTGCTGTGCCTTTATAGAATGGTGGTTATGAGTGGGACACAGCACGCCACCATTTCACCCAGCCCTCTTGAGGATGTCTCTTGACTCTATATTGCATAAGAGAAAGGAGATAAATACGAAGATGCTGAACCCTGAGCTCCAAGAACGGAACAAACCCTGAGTCACCATTACCCGTTTTGCTCTCCATACTTTCTACATTGAAAACCCTAACATACTCCAGTATTTTTTCCTCTTCAGACAATTAAAACCTGTTAGTGAATACATCCCCCACCTTCTCCACCTGCCTTCTCCCTGAATAAATTCCTAGAGAAGACTCAAAGGCAGCTGCATTCATCTCTTTGTGACCAGAAGACAGGTGTACATACATATATACACAATCACCATCTCTATCAGCTTATAGCTTTCAGAAGGTAACAATATCAGCACCACTAAAACCAAACCAGACTACACCAGAAGCCTGCCTGTATGAGGAAGTTATCCACTCACCTCTCAGCAAGATCCGAAGGCTACAGCAGAACATCAGCCAACTCCAAGCATTAGCCATGGGCCTCAGAAAGAGTCCTTCAAACAAAACCAAGCTTACAGCTTACATCTAAAACATTCCCCGAGCATCTGGAGGTGCTTCTGTTGAAGCTCAGTGTAACCAAACCCCTCCCAGGTCATCATTGCCAATCCAGCCTGAAGTGAAACCAACACCGAGCTGCGGAAAGAAGAGATGGCCCCGGAGTTCATCCCATGGGAGCTCCCCAGCACTGCTGATGCTAAAAGTGAGGAAACTCATTTCAACAGGAGGTAATGAATCCATACCTCCTAAACATCTGCGAGGTGGGGGGCTTGGGATATACTTGCCATCATCTTGCAGACCTGTCTGGCTGCCCAACAAGATGACCCCATGAAAAGGACCCTCTAGGGTACCACATATCTTCTTGCTCCCTTCTTGCTGCCCGTTTGTTCTGCAGTTTGAAAGCCCAGATGAACTCTTCCTAAGCCAGGATTCTCCCTGGTAACGTCCCCTACCCACTAGATCAATTTTGCTTTTCCTGGACAACCCTTTGACGAGGCACAGGGCTAAATGCTTCCAGGAATAACATGGAAAATGCAAAGTTCAGTACTTGCTCCAGTGAAGACTGTTTCTCTGTAAGTTACAATACTGTATCTTAGTTCCATATTTCCTATAACTTCCTGGAAGCCAGAGACTGATGAGGGCTTTGGAAATAGTCTGATTCCTGATATAATTCCAGCCCAAGGTTGACTGTTGGCTCACATGAAATTACTGGGTTCTGGAAATCAAACAGATCCTTCTTCCTCCACACCACCTCCTAAAGAAACCTGTACAGCTCCTGAGGGGTCTTCTCACCTCTGCAAGCCTTCCAGAAGGGAGCTGAGGACAGCTACAGAGGTCAGGGAACACAAAGCTCCTGGTGGGAAGGGCAGTCCCTATGCACACATGGAACTCCATGGCTTCAGTCTTCCCAGTCTGAACCTGAATATGAGGGCCTCATTATCCTTGAATTGTCCAAGTGCCCTGAGGGAAGGTTATGTCAGAGCACCCCCAGCCTCAGGGAGAACTCAAACCACCATGGCTAACAAGTACAAGGAGGCCCCATGCCTGCCTTCTCCCTGACCAAGCACTTACACTGCCCTTCATTGAATTCTTCCACTGGAACTCAGATGTGCCTTGGGTTTTCCCCTATTCTACAAACAATTCCTGGAAATCTCTGCAATTCTCTCCTATTGCAGACAAGAATCGCCAATTCAAAGCTCACCAACATAGGGTAAACGCAGGCATCAGGCCAAGCACTTCTCCTTCTCTTCCCCTTGTTGACCTGCTTGTTACGTGTACTTCAGTAAGCCGAGGAAAGATGGAAGATGCAATAGAAGGCAGTAATGAGAAGACAAATTGTTCCATTCACTTTGTCCTGTTTCCAGTTCCCTAACTCACTATAGAAACCTCAGATTTATGTAGAGATAACTCCCAGGTCCAATTCACTCCTGCAGCACGCACTAGAGCAAGGCAAAGAAGGATCTGCTGTTTCACTGCAGTCTCGTGTGAAGGATGAGATACCAACCTTGTGCTAAAAGAGAGTACTTCCTCTGCTCAGCCAAAGTGGAGCTCTGAGGGTCAGTGACTCGCTGGACATCACACCCCTGTTAGTATAGACTGTGAACCCCAACCTCTCAAAAGAGGTTCTGACATCCCTGGGCTCTGCACCAAGCTTGAATGAGCAACTCTGTGTCTGCCACAACTAGTGTTATGAGAAAGATGTGCCTCTGTTGTGCCCCTCTCCAAGTGCACTGCTACAGAAGAACCTGTTCCTTGCTCCAGAACACTGCGATTTACTTCCACAGAGCAGCAGCATCACTCATCTGAAACATCACAAACCCCTGCACAGTTTATGCTGATGGTAAGACACAGCTCTCTACTCCTGGCTATGAAGCAAACAGAGCCTGACTGTTATTTCATCCTCTCCTGTCAAGAAACAAACAGACACAGATTGAATTCTAAATCTGTGCTGCTGGATGCAATGCACAGGAACATGGTGACTCCAGCAAGGAAAATCAATAGGCATGTCCGCTTCTCAGTTGCAGGTATTGGAGGCCTCCCAAGTATCAGCATATTCCTCTGGGATACAAACCAGCTCAGCTTCCAGAACAGATACACTCATCTTCCCTCCACCAATAACCTGACTATTGCTTCAAGCAGACCTGCCTCTATTTGCAAAGCTCATCTTTTTCATCATGTTTGCTCAGTCCCTAGCAGCCAGCCAGTACCTGTAGGAGCACAGCTCTCAGCAGTCCTCCAGAGAGGAGGCAAGCACCGTTCCTCTTCATTTGAACACCAAAACCCCTTCTGCTCAGCTCACAGCCGACAGCAATAAACCCCTGGTGTGCAAGCAGCAGCACTACCCTCCTCAGGGGAGGTGAATGCACCAGGAGGGATGGAACAAGCTGGAACCTTGCAGAAAGCCACAAGCAGTCACCCTGAAACCAGTCACCACTTCCATGTAGTTAGTTACCGTATCCTCAGCCATCAAGGCTGATAAAGCAGCAGGTTTTGAAAAGGAAAACGCATAAGTACCCCAAACTGCACACTCTTCAGCCCCAGCAAGTCCAAAGGGAGGCACAGGATGCTCAAAACTGGGGCAGAGGCAGGAGGTGGAAATCACACAGGGAGTAGCTTGCTATTTATGTGTATAGATATAAGTTCTAATAGCACCAACAGCTTACAGAGGTTCCTCTTCAATGCAGAAGGAAAGAAATCTGGGACTTTGAATCAAATCAACTCTTGGTTCTTGTATAGAATCAGGAACCTGCTGTAGAGCCCTAGAGCAACTTGAACACTGATGGCAGCAAATACAAGGTTTAACACAGGACAACCAAGTTCAGTGGCACATTCAATACATGCAAACACCATCACAGTCAGGGCATCACACACACAACACTGAGCCACCCCTCCCGAACACTTTGCTAACTGTTGCACACCATGTCAGGGCATATATCCAATCATTGGATTAGCAGGTTTGTATCACAGGATAAGCCAAAGCAACAAGAACAGGCTGATCCTTGCCTTGCCACGCTCCTCCACAGCTTTTGGTTGTCCCTGTAAGCATGTATGTATTAAACACAGCCCAGGGCTTTGGGCTGTTGTCACAGGGCAGACAATGCTTTCAGAACACCATAAACCTCACATCAGCACAGGCTGGATTTGTGTTGGTGCCTTCTGCACCCTGCCTCAGGCTGCGTTTGTTACCGTAATTACCTAATTACAGTGCAGTTAGTGGAAATTACACTCTAGTGAGACACTGCTGAAAACCTCTCATTGCTGTGTATTGTCCTTAGTCAGAAGGGGACAGGAAGGACCAAGTCCCTTTTGACCTCTGCTGCCCATCACCCTTTGCTTTCAGCTGCAATGGTAGCTCCTGCTGTCTTCCTGACAGACATCACCCAGAGATGTGTGGTCAAAAGGCACACCTGAAATGATGCCCATCAGCTAATGATGGGGGTTCCACTGCTGGGAAACACAGGGAGAAGGTGGATTAACACATGTGCTTGGTGCATTGCTGGAAAGTAAATAAATAGACAAACACATAAAGGCTGTTGTTGACTCAGGGCTACTGCCTCTTGCTCCAGCAGTGTGACTGGATTGGAAGCCCTTCAGATAACGAACCCAGTGTTCAGCTACCAAACCAAGCTGATGCTGGAACTACCAGGACAAACGTGCACAGCATCTGCCAAAGAGACCAACGGAAGCATCTTTGAGTATAGAGAATGATAAACAAGGCTGGTTCCAGCTCTGTTATATGCCAGGACAATCCCAGGCTGGAATAATACCAGCACCATGGTAAACAGTTTGGAAAAGCAACACAAGGATGCTACAGTCTCACTACAAAGCATCAAAATGACCCTGTTTGGACTGTGTGGTCAAGTGTGGTTGGTTGGCTTCTCCCTCATCAAGGGCCCAGTGCTTGGGTGTATCTTGCCCAGGCAGTGCCTGCTAATGAGTGGTTTTGACAGATAACAGCGCCCAGAGCTTGATACAGGATCAAAGAGCAAAGCACCACAAGCAGTGCTGATCAACACTTCAGAAGCTAGAAGATGAGGAAAGGTCTGAACTGATTAAACTAACATATATCAGGAATCCCAGGTAGAGGAATGAATTCCATCTCCACTGGTATCAGGCTGGAATAACAACAACCTGATGCTAGCGAAGTGGTCCCTGCTTCTCCTAGAACCTGCTCAGTTTGTGTGCCTAGTACAGCAGTGGGGCTTCGTTTCTCACTGGCAGGAAGAAAACAAATGAGAACTCCCACAGCTGAAGCCTTTCCTAGCTTTGAACAAAGCATGGAGTGGGGGGAGCATTTTGGCTTGGTGCTTAAACAACAGCAGCCCCTAGAAACTCTCTGAGGAATTCATAGAGAAAAGTGTAGCAGCAGAATCATAGCTAGGATGTAAGCAAACATCGACCTGTTGTATCTGTGCAACGAGCTTCTACACTGTGGTGAAAGAGTAGTTCAGCTGCAGAGAAGGAATGTTACCTCAATATTGACTCTTCTACTCCAGTGGAGCCTGATTAGTGTGCTGCATGTTGAATACATCTGGAAACACCATCCGTCACAGTGGGCATATAATAATACATTATGTGTATCTATTCCCATTTTGAATACAGCAGGACTAGACACCTGGTACAGGAGAAAACGGCATTGTTTCCTATATTGGGAAAATGTGGTCACTTCGTATTAGTGGCATAGAGGTAGAACTCAAACACTAGTGTCAGTTGAACATGGCAGCTGGGGGGTTGTTTCTCCTCCCTTCTTTCTGCACGTGTGAGTTTGAAAGGCTGTGAATAGTATTAGGAAGAGGTAACTGTGATTTAATAGCACAAAGCAAAACTCAAGAATCCAGATAACCCCAGTGTTCTACTTCTGTATATGCACTAAGTGGCCATAGCCCAGAAGGGATCACAAGTTAAGGCTCCCAACAGCCAAATGACCAGAGATTTAAACACTGAAAAGAGTCTGGCAGCTCCCCCTTTATAAAAGCAAGGCTCTTGTTCCAGAGGACAGAAAAGCTAAAAGCCTACTACATCATGAAACCAGAATCAATCCTGTCATTCAGAAGCAGCAGGAGTAACTCTCATTTACACCCTGCCAAGACCTTGTAAGAAGTGTTTGCTGTGGGAATTGGACCATGTCAGAAGTCTCCAAGGCCAAACTAAGCAACTGAAAGGAAAAAAGGTTGAAGTGAGTGCCAGGAACAGAATATGGAGTGACTGCAAAGAAACGTGGACAAGACAGACCAAAGCCTTCCAAAACATCAGGCTGGTAATTGATCAAAAGCTACAAGTGTTGTATGAAGGGACCTCACATAACCCATGAGAGCCATGCCATGATTTCTCCATCTCTTCATTGTGAATTAGATGCTTCTAATGGCATCCTCAGGTTGATATTAAAACAAGGACTGTCTTTGACAGAACAGATGAAACAAACATGTCCATGCAGGAGGAGGAACTTTAGGCCAGCCACATCACATCAGGAGTTTCATTCCAAGCCAAAAACATTACATATGCACACAGTGTCTGGGCAGCTGAAAACAGACTACAGCTCTTGGGGCAGCACAGAATGTGTGGTCACTGCACCATCATTCCCCTCCCACCTGTGGTTTCCTTACCATAAGTTGCAACAATTCTAAGGGCTGTGTGATTTATATACTCTACCTGAGCCAAGAGCACAGCCTACCCACCCAGGACAGGGGTGGATTAACAGCTTAAGGCACAGTTCAATGTACAGTCAGGCTCTTACAGCAGAGCAGTATGCTAGCACTTAACCGAGGAAAGGGGATGACCTTGGACAACTGATGCTGCTCATTACTTCCTTTCTGCATCCCTGCCCTATTGTACCACTTCCCTGAGATCAGGATAAAAGGACATTCAGTAAAACGAAATCCCTTGTCAGGGATGTCAGGAAAATCAGCTTTTGGCCTCCTTCAGCAACTATGGACCACCACAGGATGCTGATTGACTGACGCTTCTCAGCCTGTGGCTTGGACTCATGTCGCAGCTCTGGACACAAACGCTCGACTGTTTGTTTATCCCTGGAAGCTTTGCATTGTACAAGAACAATCTGAGTTCAAGAGGTGCCTTGTAAGAGCTAGAATTGTCCTCGAGGAAGAGAACAGTGTTAGATACACACTACTGAGTTATCCTCCGCAGTGTGCCCAAACCCGGCATTTCTCATTTCTAAGCTTAAAGCCCTGGATAGCTGCTTTGTCTTACTTTGGTTTCCTGTAAGTGTCAGGCAGCTTAGCAAGCATGAAAACATCACTTAAATGTACTTTTTAGTGTCACTTCCTGAATGGCAGTGACTCAGCAGCACAGAAGAAAGGCTATTATGTACAGCATAGCCTCTGTTCAAAGGAGCAGGCTATTTAACAATACCTTCAGAGTTCAGAAGCTTCGTCTCTTCGATTCCCTGTAACCAGACTGGATGTAGCCCTGGAGAATGTACTGTGTTCTCCCTGGAAAGAGGGTTGAGATTTAGAAAGTCAATGGCAAAGGCAAACAGAATCTACTTGAATGAAAAGAGGTGTGAATTCAGCCACTCGACAGAATGGAGCAGCTGGACCACCCTTAAGGCACACAATGTCAGCACCAAGGGAAGAGCATTTTGGGGTGCTCTCATGTGCTAACCAAGGTACACACCTACCTGGGTCCAGCATTTACAGCATGCTGGGGGATTCTGGCACGGTTTACCCCAGATTTAAGGCTTTGCCTTCAATTGGAGACCAAAGCCACTCGGAGTCGAGTGGCCTCTGCTCCATTCCATGACCAGTTGCCTTCCAGGAGTGGCAGTGCTGCAGCTGCAGCACTAAAAGGTTCTATAGGTCTTCCTTTTAGTGCTCTGCTCAAAGAACACACAGCACAGCAGGACCTGAGCTCCAAGCCCCACAACTCCCCAACTTCAGGACCTCCTATTCAACATGAGCATCTCTGCAAGCACCCAGTTCCATCTGCTGGTTCACTGGAGGACCTGAGTATCAAATGCATACTACCCTATTAACCCCTTTAAAACAACTATTTCCATGCAGCAAGCATCAGGACAGCACTAGAGAGGACACTATCAGGGAACATTTAATCCACAGAAGTGCTGCATTCAAAAGAATCTTTCCTCTGTGTGCTGCTTTAACGCCAAAGTGCATCGTATAAAGCAGAAACATTCAGCCACAGGCTAAAACATTGCACAGCCCTTCAGGGACCAATTACTTTGTTTTAAATGTTTGTGTACAGCCTTGCCCCCCATGTTACATCCTTATCTGTGAGGTCCCAAGATACCCTAACTCATTCCCTCTCTTGCTAGTCCGTTATCCCTCTCCCATGCCCAAGCTGCATACATCCCCAGGAAACCATAGCAGAAAGCCAACTTCCTCATTTATTATCAGCAGCAAACCATGCCCTGGGAGTTTTGCTTAGCTCCAACTGCCCCAAGCTATGTCTTCTTTATGGGAGAGGTTTGTAGTCACACCTTGAGGTAACTCCCTGCTCTTGCTCTCTCATCCCCCCCAACCCAAACCCAAAACCTAGGTTATGAACCAGCCCCTGGAAGTTTCTAATTCCTGTTTAGCCTAGCATGAAATTGTGTGCCAGGTAGCAATTAATTCTGCTGCAACTCTCCCCCTTCCTGGGCCATTTGGCTGAGAGGACTCCACTAAAGCAGAGCTGCTCTGTTATCAGCACTGCCATAGCAGCTGTGTCAAACAAGCCCCTGAGCATCTCCTGGCGCAGCGTACCTCACTGGTTCCTGGGGATTGGGGTAGGAGGGGAGCACCTCAAACAACAGGGATGGACAAGCATAGAGCATGAAGGAACAAATGTCAGCTCACCGACTGTTAGAATGAAAACGTTTCATTGCAAAGGCTCTCTGGTTTCATTCTTTATCACATCATGTTAGCTGTAAAATGCAAACTCAGTGCCTGCTTCTCCCCAGTTCTTTCCCTTTTGAGCCGCATTTGCCATAAAAGCAAACCCAAGCACAGCTTTCCACAGCAATTCACTTTGCTTCCAATGCAGGGTTTGGTTTTTGGAGTGGACTTGGAGTTGGTTTGTACCTTTCAGCATTGTAACTGTGTTTGACCCCCAGCTCAGATAAGCTGCCTTGTCCTGCGGTTCAGTTCAAACCCTCACACTCTTCTGTTTCCATCTATTTGGCCTCTCCCTATCACTGCCATTCTATCTGTGACCCTTGCTCCTTCCAAACACCAGCAGCTCCCACGTCCCTGCTCGGCTGGCCCCAGTGGAAAATGCAAGGAGATTTGGTGTGACGAGGGGAAGAGGCCCCCACTTGAGCCCAGACCTCACAGGGCACATCTCCCCTCTAGGACATCCTGCAGCTGACCTCCATTGCTTGGCCACGACTCCTGAACGTAGCAATGAATTCTTCCCTACACTTCAGGAGCCCTTGGAACTGTTCTTTACCCCTGCTAATGGACCTGGGCATTTTCTTTAACACCTGCAAACTCAATTCTGGGCCAGTAATCTACTTTTACTGCTCTATGCTTCATCATGAGCAAGACCAGTAGAATTTGGGCCCTTGTTTATCAAAAAGTGATTTTCATTGGGACACTTTCAGTCAAAATAACCCAAACCTGATGGATGGGACCTGGACTTTCCTGTTTGGAGCTCAGCTGTGAAAGCCTTTCAAGTGTTGCAATCCTGCAGTTACCACCGCAGCAGCAAGTCTCTTATAGGAAGATGTGCCAGTGCCTCTCATAGCTGGACCCATTCCACATCATCCAGCTTGCTTAGGAAAGACTAATACCAACTCCCATGCTCGATTCCCTTACTGGAACTTTAAGGAAGAGCGAGCAGTGAAATTCCACTGAATGAAGAACATTTGGTAGGGAGAAACCAACCTCAGTGGTTTCCCTAGCCTTTTACCCAGTCTGGTTTGCACTTCAGAAGCACAGCACTTTGTATTCAGGTTTTTGTGCTCGATTTCCTTTAAAAGACACAGTTACTCACACCATATTCTACCAGAAGATGGTTTTCACTCATTGTTTTTCCTTCTCCAGACTAAACTCCCGGTCCCTGACAAAAGGGATGTGCCATTCCTATCTTAAAGTCTTTCAACTGACTAAGCCCTGACTAATAGTTTAGCATTGATTTTAAAGGCTCTCTACAGTCAGACCACAGCCAAAAAGCTTTGTGATACCACCAACTGCTGGGGTTTTGTTCTGAGAAGCCACTTTGGCTTTGGCCCTAGTTTCTCCTCTGTGATGCATTTAACTGCACAGCAGCCAACAGCTGGCATTGCTCAGCACTGAACTCCAAACTGGTGCTGCCTCCAAGGCAGGAAAAGCACAGAGTGTCTGTCCCTTTCCTTTTCCCCAGCTCCAAGTGTCACATTTGGCCACCTACACAGCACTGACAGTGGTGACAAGGCAGGATACAACGGACATGCACGTGTTCTCTGTAGGGCAGGGCTTCACAAGCTCAGGGAGCTGCACTGAGACGTTGCTGCTAAGCAAATGGTCACTAGTACTGAAGCAGCTCACAGCAATAGCTTTACACATCCAGCTGTTCATCTGGTGGTAAAAGGCTAAATCCCAAGTTTCGCATTAGCTTTTACTCTAGGCTGTCTGGTTTGGGATAACAGGACATCACAACCCACTTCACAGGCATGTGAGTGGCTGCCCAAGGTACAGGATCCATGTCAAGCTTTGCTCTTTAAGCTGCCCTTTTCAAGTATTCCTTTCTGCTTGTCCAGAAGTCTTCTTTGTTCTCTTGTTGGCTTGAGCAAGAGCAGAGTAATTCATTAGTGTGACCTTGCCCATTACAGACTCATTTGAATTGTGAAGCAGGGTTTGATCACCTAGCAAGTTACTGCTTTAATCTTGCCATTTTGAGCCATGTGAAGTGGATAGAAATGCAGAACACCAGCAGAATATGTCAACAAGGACTCCTATCTGGATCCTAAACAGCTGCTTATGTCCCATCCTCACCAGTTTTGACTTCCCACATTTCTTGAATTAGAGTTCTGGTTTGGGACATGAACTGATCTGGAAGATACTCATCACCAAGTTTTTAGGTTTGGGCACTGTGAGCCCAAAGCAGCATTAGAGTCCTATCCTGAGCCATTCAGCTCTGAGTCTGCCCTCACTTTAAGTTATTATGATGAAGCTGGTCTGGAATGCTACTGCTGCTGACTCAGGAAAACACAGCACAAGCCTTACCTTTCCTACCCAAGGTCAGAAATAGTCTTTGATCACTGACAAGTTAGACACACACAGGCTGGACAGAGTTCTTCTGCTTAAGGGGCTGCTGACAGGCCAGGAAGAGGCAGGCTTCTAATGCTTTGGAGCAATAAACGATGGCTGACTTCAAGAGAAATCAGGGACGGACTCACTGTGAAATCCTATCTCTGAAGAGATGAAGAGTTGAAAACATTAAGAAAGCCATTTGCTAGCTAGCATGGAATGGGGTTTACCATATCAAGGGCTGGTGCTTAGGCAAGCCACAGTTATCCTCCTTTTCCATGCTGGACACTGACACAGGGAATTAAATGGGCATGTCTGAAATCATATGGAGTAACTACAGCACATCAAGGAAATGGATTTTTGGACTTCCAGGCTATGGCCACGCTAAATCCCTCCCTTCCTTTAAGAGCACTGGGAAGAACTGTTGGTATTTAAGGAAACAGAAGCCAAAAGGCCAAGGCAGCCTAAGACGCCAAACAGAAGAATAACATGGTTTTCAGGTGGTTTACAGGCACTTGTTAGTAAAAAAACTGTATTGGCTTTGCCACAGGTTCCTGTAATATCTGAAGCAGATGATGTGTTAAAGGACTGATGCTTGACCAAATGGGAAGTGTTCCCCCTCCTAGTGCCAGTCTGCAAAGCACTAATGCTGGCTGGCCGGGCTGCCATGGCGACTCATGTTCCCAATCACTTGCTTTCATATTCCGAGTCCCTTTTGGCATTGCAGTCTTTGGAAGGGCAGGAATTGAGCCCCTTCAGGAAACTGAACTGCAGCTCAATGTTCCACACTGAGACCAGAACAGCAAAACACAGGTTTGGGAGCTGGGGCCACAAGATCTCAGCTGAGAAAGAACCCTAAGAAATGCTTTGCATTCAGGGAGAAGTATAACAGAAGCATTTTCCAAGCAGGGGGGGTTATTTCCTTCTTTAGCCTGTACTTTTCAACACCAAGATGTGCACCACCAGCCCAAAAGCCATTTCAGTATCAAATGCATTAGAACAGGAAAATTACAGTTCAAACTCCCATCAAAGCCTGAGCAATACAAGCTCAGAAGAAGGATGCTATCGTTTTTAAATGTCACAGCAGGCATGGAAACCTAGCTCTTTTAAGGCAATGAGAACAACTATTAATAACCAAAAGAACACAGCGGTTGGGGAAAGAACAGCAGCAAGGGGCCCAGAGAGAATTAACAAACCTGCCCTACTTCTGGAGGGAGCTCTGCATCCTACCTAATAGAGAATAAGCTGCCCTCAGTAGGATAAAATGCATCTTGTAGCAGTGAAACCTAGGGAACTCTAACCTTTGCATTCCCTCTGTAGGGGAAGAATAAGGCTACTGATGTATTCTTGCACATGAAGGTTGCACTTAAGGCCACAGTAGATCAGCTTCACAAAGCAAAAGCAAGAAGACAAAGTTTCACTCCTGCTCCTTCAGCTTCTCTATGCCACAATCGGGTAGCCCAAACCCTCCTGAGTGGTTTCAGCATGTCCTGTATCCAGTATCACACCTAAACCACAGAGCAAATCCTCACTCAGAATGGGATGATTCTAGGGAAGGCTCCAGAGAGCCCACAGAAGTCAAGGGAGCAGCCTGAAGGAGGCTTTCACCTCTCACCACTGCTAGAATAGAACAAAGTCCTTTGCTGATGAATACGTGGTTTTGCATAACAATAGAGCAACTGAGAAATGAGAATACAAGCACCCAGCATCAAATCTCAATTCAAAGGACTGCCAAAATCAACTGCAAATGAACTGGTAACCAGTGAAGAGAGACTAAAGCAAGCAGAATGTGATCATATTTCCTCACTGCAGCCGCCGTGTTTGGAGCAGCGTTGGCAAATTACAGAGCAATCCAAGAACAAAACATTCCAACAATCAATTCCTTTAGGACTAAAGGCACACGCTCTGCATTCTGCTTTGGTAGCAGTTACTCACTCCGTGATTTCCAAGGTAATGTGTTAGCAAAGGAAAGGAGATCTCAGCTCTGGAATATACAATGACTTCCCCTGTGCAGATACTAATTCTTTAGTTGCGGGTTGGGTTTTCCCCCTATCAGATGATCACTGGAGTAAAGGGAGCTACAAAAGAAACCAATACCCAAAAATCGTCTCAACTGCCCAATTTTCCAAGGCAGTGGGAGATATTCCAGAGAATTTCCCACTTCAAACAGGTTCAGGCACAGGAACATGGTAGTATTCAGGGGAATCACACACTTCCCTGTTGGACAGAGCCTTGGGTGCCATGGTTTAGTGGGAGGTGTCCCTGCCCATGGCAGGACGGTTGGAACTGGATGAGCTTCAGGTCCTGTCCAATCCTAGCTGTTCTAGGATTCTACGATTCCTTTAGCACCCATATAGAAACCACAGAGCACACACCAAGGTTTATGCAGTGCATAGAAAAATGTTATTTACATGAGCTTCTAGTGTTATTTTACATGGACCCCAACCAACATCACACAGCTTCTTCTCCCTTCCTCACTGCCAAATACTCTCTCTGAAGTATTAAATCAACTGAAAAGACAGAAAAGAAGCCCAGTGCCTAAACCAAGTGGCATGAGAACCATCTGTGCCTTGGTAGTATAATATAGCCTGCTGCATGTTAGCAGCTTGCTGCAAGGGTAAGAGTGACTGATACAGCCTTGCCTGGAAAATGCTCCTGTGAGGAGGTCCCATCAGGACAAGTAGTAGTTTCTGGAGCTGCTTGCTGGAGTTATCATCCTAGGGAAGTTTAACCCAAGCTAAATTCCTGCCTCAAATGGAGCTTTCAGGAGGCATTCAAACACTGCCGCATCTTTGCTTTCCTTTTCCTCACACTCGAGTGTCAAGCAAAAGCTCCCTGTGAGTGAGCTTGCTTTCTTTTAAGAGCTTATAAACTCCAGTACTGACAAGGAAATGTGAACTCATACCATTTCTTCAAGGTTCTACATTCATTCTTCCCCCTCTTGACCATTTGAGCCAACACAAACCAAGAGCAAGGCCACTGTGCTACAACTGCTCCCTGCTGATGGCTCTTTCCCCATTGCATTCTGTAATACAGTAGGCTCTAAAGCAGCATGTGGCTGATTCAGAAGTGGAGCTGGTTGCGTGCTGTAACTGGTACTCATTTGAGACAGTTCATTAGGAAAGGCAGCACTTCTGCCTCCCTTCACAGCCCATCTGACTGGACAAGCAGGCACTAGCCACTGGGATCAAGCAGGAACGCTAATGAACAAGCCCCAGCTCAGCTCTCTACAAACCTGCTGGAGGGCCATAGGGGGACAGAGGCAGTGTGCTCAACACTTTCAAAGCCTTTTGTTTCCTTGTTCCACCTCTGGCAAGGCAGGCCACAATGCACTCCAGCACTGCAGCAAAGGGACTTGGGGACAACACTGTGTGAGCTCTGAAACAGTCTTGCAGGACTTGCTACCAGGTCACCTGCTTCCATAGGGGCAATCCCATGCCAAAGGGACCACACTGCATCAGGAAGGAAGCTCACAAACAGCATATTCATGCTGTGTCTCCCCACTGTAAACAGATCCCTGGCATAGCCAGAAAACACAATCCTAACTGTGCAGATGAGGCCCTCATTGACATGGGTTAGTGGTGGCTTTGGCAGAGCTGGGGGAAAGGTTGGACTCGAAGCTCCAAAAGGTCCTTTCCAACCTGGTTGATTCTGTGATTCTAACAAAACTAGAAAGACCCATTCAGCTCTACCACTACATTAAAAACTACCTTCAGACTCAGCAGAGAGAAACCAGAGGGCAGATCTCAAGCAAGCTGGAGCTTGAAGGGCTCAACTAACATTCAACACCTCTAGTTCAAGAATAAAAAAGACATGTTAGCCAGCTAAACCATGCAAAAAGCTCCTATTTGAAGGCAAGCAGCAGCACACATTGATGCTGTGCGAATTCTTTAGCCCATTTGTAACTGAGTCTCCACAAAGTCAATACCAAGGCAAACAATTTCAGAGTGGCTTTTGGAGTCAAGACAGAAAGGTTAAGCCTTGCCATAACCAATCAGTGCCGAAGCAGAGCCATAAGAGGATTTATCTCACAAATGAGTAGCATGGGGTCTCATCTTTTATGTAAGGAAATACAATCCCCACAATGGAAACAGGCTTTTTTCTTGGGAAAACCAGGCTTGCAGCTGTACGGCTCTGACTGTATCACATATTCAGGTACAAGCTTGAAACCCAACTCATGACCCAGTTCTTGGAACTGCAGGAAAGCGTCACCCTTGGAGAATCCCACTTTATTCTTTCTTCCTGTCACCGGTCAAAAATAGGGCACATGCAGAGAGCTCCGGAGCTTCCAACACTCACCTCACAAAGCCTTAGAGCAGGCTGTAAATAACACGTTTTAGCTCTTACATGCCAACTCTTCCATCAGCCCATGCTGTGGCAGTATTCCTTCATTCCCCCAGAAGACTGTAGAGCAAGGCTCCAGGTCCACAGCCTCTAAGAAGGCTCAGAGGTGTTTTCTCAGAGTTGTGTTGCCAGCATGATGACAGCTCTACTTCTGCCTTTGCGTTGTTCTTCATGCCTGGAATTCAGAGAGCAAAGTGAATCTCAGAAGCTGAAAGGCAATCATGTCTGCAGTGGGGTTTTACAGCTCATTCTGAACTTCCAGGGTGAGGTTTGTCATGATTCCCATCTTGGTTATGCAACACCAGCTGGTAGGTGCCACTAGTGATGCGCAGCCTCTCAGAGGGAGACAGTCATCCAAGGGTGTCACCAGCAGCCGGTTATGCTCATACAGGGGTGGCTTGACAGCACTGTCAGCTGCTTACCAGGACCTGTCTTTGTTCCAGCAGGTCTCCTGCACACATTGTCTCCTGTCCTCACACATGATGTTTTACATTTTAGAGTGACACCGAAGCACTTGGAAACATCAGGAGGAAGAGGTACTCCCATACCTCGTGCCAGTTTGGTGCTATGTGTAGAGACAAAACAGGGCTGCTCTAGTGAAAGCTTGACTCAGAGATGTCAGGTAGCTCTCACAAGCCTACAAGCATGACTCACCTCAGCTGGTGCTGCCAGTCCTGTTGGATGTACATAAAGCCTTTCCAGGAAGAACAATTCTATTTCTATGAGAGGTGCTCTGCTTCAAGTGGATTGACTTGTAAAGGGATTGTAACTTCTTCCCCTTAGCAGACCCCATAGTTTCTTTTAAGAGGAGTCACTGCCCAACAACATACCTAATTAGAAACTTCTCCTTGCATAAATAATCACCACTTTGAATGCCACCCCAGAGATCTTGGATGTCCACAAGGAGATGGAGCAACAGGCAGAATATCCATTCTGAACCAGACAGGGCTGGAAAAGGGGAGAGCAAGTGCACAACTGAACAATGTTAATAAGAAAGGTCCCTTTTGGATCCTTTCCCACCTCTATTCCCCATCCTCCCTGAAGCCTGTTCAGAAATCCTGTTGTCATTTGCCTTAACGTCTTAACACTGTCATATTTCAAGCTCATAATGAAATGTGAGGCAGCAGGAGTTTCATCTCTTCACACTTACTCTAACAGAGCCACACATTAATTTCCTGTTTCATCCATTAGAGTACTTCTCCAGAGCAATTTTCCCAGGGAAATACAGAAAGCCCCAAAGATTTTCCTTTAACAGTTCAGTCAAGCCATGTATTTGGCAAGTTTAAGTTTTAGATCCATGCTTGAGAATAATGTAAGTGATATTTCAAACTTAATTGGAAAAACATGTATTATGTGGGGATTTAATAGGAGTATAGGAGAGCGCAGAAGCAGGCATTTGCCATTTGCTTTGCTGCACTATAGCTCCTTAAACAGCTTCTTACTTACATTGCATTCCTTGTGTCAATTCCAGCCTGAGCAGTGAGGCTGGCAAGCTGTGCAACACAATCATACCTTGACATCAAGGGAAGGAGATGATGCCATTAATCAAGCACAGCATAGCAAGGATGTGGTCAGCAGCATCTCAAGGCTATTCTCTCAAATGCAACACAGGAGAAGGACATTCAAAATCACAGAATATAAAATAGAACACAATTTCAAAGTCATTACAGCTCCAACAGCTACAGCCCACGTTATCTTTCAGACACCAGTTGCTCTGAAGGTGACACTCCACATCTTCCCCCCACCCAAGCTGAACAACACAGGAACCAAGACGGCTCAGATACTTGCAGGATGCATGTCTCCAGGCCAGAGAGAACCAACACAGCTTTGCATCCCAGCACTAAGAGCACCATGAAACAGCTCTCTCCAGACTTTCTGGACACTCTGGAGAGACTTTAGGCTTTGGATGCATGGATGACCCTGGTATGACTCCCAGTTTTAGATAGCCACCTCCCAGCCTGTGTTATGAACAGCAACACAGAACCCCTCTGTTGCATTTCCAGAGAGCAAAGCGAAACCCTCGTCGAACTTCAGCACACAAGAGTTAAGGTAGGACCAATTTCACAGACTAACAGCAACAAGCTGCAAGCAATTCCAAGCGCCAGAGTTTCATTACTGGACAGCTCATAACATGCTCCTGAAGAACACTATTTGCAACAGATAAAGTGGAAGAAGCTACCTTATGAATAATGGAAGTTTATCACCAAGTGAGGGCTGGAAATAAACACCTTTGTGCCTGAAGGGGGAAGAAAAGAAAGATGTATGAAAAGAAAATGCAGGAACAGCTCCTAAGCTGGTGCATTTGTAGCTAACTCCTCAGTCAGGCTGATGAAGACCAAATGACTTTATGGCACTAACAACTGACAGAGCAATTTTACAACTCATTTAAGAGCCATTAGTTCAGATTCAGGCGATTTTAGTGTTACCAACTATGTGCTCCAGCATTTCCAGGACACCCAATGACATCAGTCAAGGTAAGAGCAGCACATAGGAAGGCTATAGAATGCAGCCTGTGCTTCAGGCATCCATCTGACAGTACCACCCAAGCCCAAGATGAAGGTGTGAGCGTTACACATGCAGGTTTAGGTACAGGTTTACCCAAATTCCTTCCAAACACCCTCTAGTCCTTTGTTCATCACTAAGAGGAGACCCTCTATAAAACACACTGTTCACATCATCTTCAAACACCTGAAATTCCAGCAGCAGAGATGCCATTTACCGCATGGCCTCAAGAAGCCGTTTTCAGCATGCACAGAAACGAGCCAGAAGGTGAATTACTTGTTTCTAAGCTAAAATACCTCACAATAAACCCTGGGTTGTAGGAGGCAAACCAAGAGGTGTATGTTTCAGAGGTTTCTAATCCAAAGTTGCTTTTGCTGTACCCTCTTCCCCCAATAGCACCTCTCCATTTCGTTTTTGCGTTGATGACACTTAATATTCAGCCCACATGATAATTTCAGGAACTCTCCCCCAATTAATAACATGCAGATTTATGCACTTTCCTACTTTGCATACCTAATTTTCCCCACACAGTTTGTCTGCTTTACTCTAATTCCTCTGCTGTTTACTTTGCCTTGGTGTTCTTGATGCAAAGCTCAAAAGGAAACTCTCACTTGAACATTCATTATTAATTTCTCCTAAGTGTCTCCAATTAATTCTCTGAATAGATTGGTACTTTATGGCATTTGTTATGGATTGTTTGGAAGCAAACTTCCAATTACCAAAGGAGCCCTGTTTTCCTTGGCTTGGAATAGTTTTCTGCTCAGCAAAGCAGTGTTAAAGAGACAAAACTCCTTTCAATGGAAAGAAGGCACTGTCCTCACCCAGATCCAGGCAGGGTCCAGTTCCTGGAGGGTTTTCTGCTGCCCATCCTGACACCAGGCAGCACATTGATGGAACCAGCTCCTCGCACCACAGCAGCTCTGCAGGAGGAAGGGAGTATCTGTGCTGCCCTGACCTGGCCTCACCACCCACAAAGAGAGGTCTAGGCCGGAAGTCCTTTGTGACCAGGAGATCTAAGAGAGGAATTCCCAGGGTCACCACTCACCAATTCCAAGTTTTTGATCACAACAGCATCACCATACAAAGGAGCATCACCCTCACCCCTATGCTTCACGCTCTGCTTGGAAACATCCCAGCCTCAAGTATGAAGGTTAAGCTCTGTTCCACCACACTCAAGGAAATCAAATCTGGGTTTGTGGAGGTGGTTTAAAGCTTTTCCTTCGGCTCAGGTTTTTATTTCTGGAGGCAAGAGACCAGCCTAGAAAGCTTTACAAGATCCCTGGTCCATGCAGCGCTCTAGAAACGCATTGCTAAGCAACATCCAAGCGGTGCTTAGGCTATAAAGATATTGTGGCCAAGAACACAAACCAGGCATCATCTGAATTACAATTGTAAGTGTGCCTCAGCCACCAGCAGACAGTATCAGCCCAAAAGGAGGCAGCAGGTCAGGTTCCATGTCAGCCAGTTTTCATTTTTAGGCACAGAGATATCATCTGTCTGCCTTTGTGAGAGACCCAGCCTTACCTCAAGATGTTTCTGAGCCCAGCACTGACCTTCTAAGTGTTTCATAGGAGCAGAAAGAGCTGAGAACAAATACAGGACTCAAATGAGAGAGTCTGTGCTCCACAAGTCAGTATACAATATTTTTCACTTAGCATTTGGAACTATGAAGGCAGAAGGAAGCAATTTAGTGGCAAAGTCTCATACAGCACTGAGATCTCCAGTTTGTTTTATTTCATCCATTTAACAAACATGACTTACTAGGTGTGTACTTTTGCCTGAGCTAAGTAACACACATCTTTGAATTAAGATTAGAGGAATTCAGTTCAGGCAATGCAAAATAAGCTATTTCACAATAAGAGGGAGGTTGGCATGAAGATTAAGTCCTCACAGCACTCTGGGGAGGAATCATCTCCAAGCAATGCAACCAGTTTTCATTACATACAGACTAGTCTACTGACAGAGCAGGGGGCAAGCAAACCTGCGGGTGGGCAGCACGGACTGCAGGTATGGAGAAGCTCATTGCATCGGAGCTATTCATCATTGGCAACCTGAAGCCTCTTCCTTGAGATACCATTACCTGGGCACATGCCGATCACTGCAGTCTCTCCTATTGGAAGACAGGAGGGTAAATGAAATAGAGTTCTCAGTGCCAGTCAGCTGCTAAAAGCTGTGAGGTTCCCTCAGCCACCTTCTGTTTTCTGCCCCTTCCATCACACACACAGCGTCAAGCAACATTTGCCTTCTAAAAACATCCTTTACCTCGAGAGCTGATTGACACCTACAGAAAGGAAAGGAAATGGAAAAGAAGACGCAAGTGTGGGAAACAACTCATTTAGCTGAAACCCTTTAGAGAAAGGAATGCTGTCAGAGCCAGGAGTCAAACAGTAAATAAGTGTTACCCAATTTAAACATGTAGCTGCTTAAAAACCTGCTTCACAGTAACATGCAGTTTAAGCACTTAGGAAAATTGCCAAGAGGTGTCAAAACAGGAAGAAGGCTGAAAATAAAACCGCATGTAAATAAAGCCCCCTCAGCTCTGCCAAACAGCTCACGCTCACTAACCACACAGCGATGCCACATATGTACATCAGATACCAGAGACAGCCCCCTTCCAGCCATACATGGCCAGACTGACTCTTCCTTGCCATGCTGGAAGGAGCCATCAGCACAGACCATCTTGTTCTGTGCCCCTAACCCTAAATTCCACCCTCCATTTTTGTGATACTTGGTATCTTGGTACCTTTGCACCATATCAGCCTTCAAATACTCAGAGGATAAAATCAGGTATGTGTGTTCTGCTTTTTTATTTAAACTTAACCTGTAGCACATCAAACGGTCTCATTTCTGACCTCCTCATTGGAAAAGTTGGGGTTGAACAAGAAAGAACCTAAACCTCACTAGGAAAGCAGCACAACTGTTTAACATCTGCTTTAGAGACACACAGGCTATGTAACATCCGCTGTGCAGACACAGCATCATTCTACAGCACAGGACAGTATCAGCCATAGGACTGCCTAAAGAGCATGGAAACCGCTTTCTCACCTCAGTCACCACCTTCTTACCAGCCAGTTCCTTCCTCTAATGCCGTTTCTTGCCACTGTCTTGGGAACGTTACTCTGGAGTTAAGGTCAGTCCATGATTCCAGCATTTGAGATCACCAGATGAAATGAGAGTTCTCAGCATCACTCACGAACTGTAAGCACATGCTACGGGACAACAACTGCAAAATAGGTTGTCAGCTAAGAAACCCCTGGGGGCTCACAGCTGTGCTTAGCAAAGATTCCCAAGGCAACAGAACAACTGCTTCTTACTTACGTATTCCTCATATGCCACATTCTCTCCTTAGCTACGTGGTGCTAGCAGCATCCAGACACAGCAGGGAACAGTTCTTCAACACTGAATTCCCTTGGAACTAGATGATCTTAAGGTCCTTTCCAATCGTAACTGTTCTGATCCCAGTGGAAGTGTTGCAGTAGAAGCAGCATTAGAAGTAGTCTGGCTAAGGCTTGTTCAGTAAGAAAGGCCTGGGGGAAGCCTGCCAG
>JASSUY010043078.1:0-14457 GCA_032466535.1 Forpus xanthops | reverse complement strand
GAAGGGGAAGGGGAAGGGGAAGGGGAAGGGGAAGGGGAAGGGAAGGGAAGGGAAGGGAAGGGAAGGGAAGGGAAGGGAAGGGAAGGGAAGGGAAGGAAATTTCAAAGCATCAGGTATTTTTTTATCAATCAACATTAATGTAATATGCAGGACACTTTTGTTGTCAGCCATATTACATGGCACAATAAGTGGCACGTTTTGACATTTATTGCATGCTCAGCCAGAAGAATAAAGAAAGGCATTCTTTGTATACTTGGGATGTTAAAAAATATACCTCTGAATCCACAATGGCAACTGCTGCAAGGAGAAGTTACCTTATGAAGCATATTGGAGGTCTTTTTTATATTATCCTACAACTTGTTTGCTGGTCACACAAAGAATTGAATGAAGAAACACAAAAAATATGAGCAGCAGTAATAAAATGCAGCCACAGAGAAAATAAAATAAAAAAATTGACACGAGGGTATTGATAAGAAAACACCACCGTTCATTGGTGATACCTGTAGTTACGCCCACAGTGCTAAGTTTCCTTTCCTTTCAGAGAAATCAGATTACCTGGCAAATTCATATTTCCTACCTGGGATCGTGGTACATGCAATATTATGTTTGCATTTGTGATTTAAAGGAGACATATAAGCAGCAAATGAACTCAAGGATGCTTAGTTCCTGGTGCAAATTGCCTCATCTTGCTCATGTCAGATTCTGAACATGATACCCTGTGTCCTGATTGAAAAGGTGCTGATGGCAGCAAATGACAAATGCCACTGCATTTCATTCCTGGTGTATGAAGGTCACTGCAGAGAAAGATACTGTAGCATGTTCAAGCCTTAAGACCTATTATCCTCAGTGCAGTTTCACTTACAAAATAGATAAAATGAAGTTATTAAATGAATGTTATGAAAAGTATTTTTTTAATTGATTTAATATTTTATGCAGACTCATGTATTAAATATATTTAGTTCAGTAATAGCTTATATTATTGCACTTCATTATGTATACTAATATATGTATTTATGCAAAATGAACAAGCAGCTTTTGTATGACAATCAAATAAGAGTATATATGAGTAAGGAGTTAAAATTATTACTTGCAGAAAAATAGATTATGGTCTTGTGGTAGGGGAGCTCAGAGCGTTTAATTTTTTTATTATAATGTCAATGGTCATTTATTATACTAATCTGGATGGTTTTCTCAGGCTTTTCTGAATTTCCTTTAAATTTGTCTTTCAATAGGAAAATGTACTAATCCTGGAATCTCATCTTTTAACTTTAGTATCAGCAGGATGACTGGATGAAATTTCAACCACCTATTGTTTGCAAAATATCCCCCAAATGTTTCTAAATAAAATTTATAAGAAGAGAATCATGCTTGGTTTATGTATGGCTGTTATAAATTTGAAAAAATCTGTCAGATTTCATTACTTTACCTATTTTTCATAGTTAATAGTACAGTAGCTGTATATTTTATTTTTCCTTCTTCGAATCAGATATGATCACTATAAGTTGAGCCTGAGTAACCTCTATCAGAAACATTTCTGTGGTCTTTGTTACACATTAGAATCATAGAATCATAGAATGGTTTGGGTTGTAAGGACCTTGAAGATCATCTAATTCCAATCACCATGCAACAAGCATCACCTTCCACAAGACCAGGTTGCTCAAAGCCCATCGAACCTGACCTTGAACACTTCCTGGGGCAGTAGAGCAGCCACAACTCCTCTGGGCAACCTGTGCCAGTGCCTCAACACCCTCACAGTAAAAAATTTCTTTCTAATATATAATAGAAACCTACCCACTTTCAGATAAAATTCGTTCCCCTTTTTCCTATCCCCACCTGCCCTTGTAAAAAGTCCTTCTCCAGATTTCTTATAGGACCCTTTAGGTAATGGAAAGCTTCTACAAAGTCTTTCCAAAGCCTTCCTACTCCAGGCTGAACAAGTACAACTCTCTCAGCCTGTCTTCATAGGAGAGGTACTCCAGCCCTATGACCATTTCTGTGGCCCTCCTTTGGACTCACTCCAGGAGGACCACATTCTTCTTATGCTGGGGCCACAGAGCTGAACACGGTACACCAGGGGGGGGTCTTGCAGGAATGAGTTGAGGGTAAAAATTAACTCTCTAGTTTACTAAAAAGATCTGATTAGCCACTTTAAATATGAAGAAAAAAAAAAAACAAACAACCAAAACCAAAACCAAACCACCATAGAAAAGCACCAGAAATACAGATAAACTAAAATAAATATAATAAATATAATATGCATAATATTTTCAAGGCAATTTAGACAAAACACAGCAGATAAGGTTTGCATCCCAGAATTACCCTAGTGATCCTAAAAGTCAAATTGTCTACTAATCTGCTATTGACAGATATATCATCAGCTGATGGGAATATAATGAAATTCATTGTGATATTATAGAATCATAGAATCCTAGAATAGTTAGATTTGTAAAGGACCTTCAGATCACCTAGTTCCTACCCCCTGCCATGGGCAGGGACACATCCCACTAAACCATGCCACCCAAGGCTCTGTCCAACCTGGCCTTGAACACTTTCAGTGATGAAGCATTCACAACTTCCTTGGGCAACCCATTCCTGTGTCTCACCACTCTTACAGTAAAGAACTTCCTCCTTACATCCAATCAAAACTTCCTCTGTGGAAGTTTTAAGCCATTACCCCTTGTCCTATAACTACATTCCCTAATGAAGAGTCCCTCCCCAACATTCCTATAGGCCCCCTTCAGATACTGGAAAGCTGCTATGAGGTCTCTATGCAGCCTGTATTCACATAAAAATAATATTTTGAATGCAAGAAAACAGTAAGCCTCTGATTTCAAGATAGAAAAAAAATCGTTTCCCAGTAGTACATATTCATGAGCTATCTTTTGTTTTTCTCTCAGCTGCAGATGCGTAATATATATTGTCTATGTATATATCTTTTTGTTAGATCAGTGGTTAAAAAAGGGCTTGTATTATAGTAAAATTCATTACATTTCAAATGTGTATTTGTCTTCCAACTGTAAAGAGCCATATCATAAATCCTTTGATGAAATGGTAGCCTCAGCAAGTTTTGTTTCCTACATAGGCCCTTTGATTGCAAAAGGTCTTCCTCTGTCAAACTTTCTTTGCTGTGTTGGGATTTTGGAATGCGTATTCCTCTCAAGTCACAGGCAATTTTGCAAGTGGGTGTATACAGTAATTAAAAAGTTTGCATTATTACTGCGCTAGTCTTGATCAGCTATAATGGATAAAACTCTGGTTTTGAAAACGTGGCTTATTTAGTAAAGCGGAATTGACATAAAACCTGAGCTTTCTACCCTTTTAATGCTTTACATATATTTCCACACAAATGTTTGATAACCTAGGAGTTTAAATTGGTTTCCTCCTTTCTGATCCATTTAGGAGGACTTCCCACTGAAGAAATAACTGAACAGTAGAATGGTGGTTGCTATAGTATCTTTGTACCCAACTAAATTCTGGTATTGATCTACCTTTTCAGCCACTGAGGTCTTTTCACTTACGGCTCAGCTTTTAACAGTTATCTAACAGCACACTGTCATGAAAATTCTTTCTTCCTTGGTAAGAACTTTACTTTCACAAACATGGTATCATTTCAAAAGTTAGATCTTGAAAAAAATCAGCATAAAGTCTGACAGATTCCTGCAAAATATACTTGATAATCTTGTACACTTAGAGCCAGCTGCTTTTTTCCACTATCATATTTGTGAAATGCATTGCAGGTGAGAGCATGCAGGTAGAAATTTCCTCTTGAGTACTAATGGAAATACTCTAATGAACAAAGACAGAGAAAGCAGACTGTTACAGAAAACCACACCAGAAAATTCTGGTCATTATGTTGAATATCCTATCCAACATAATATTCATTCATCCAATTAAAATAGTCCCCACTAGTGTATATTCAGTAATTTTTTCAAAAGATAAGACATAAAGAAATGTTTAATACTACACATAAATCACAAAGGGCAAATAAAAGGCAAATAAAATACATCATAGAGTCATAGAATGATAGCATAGTTAGGGTGGAAAGGACCTTAAGTTCATCAAAGTTCCAACCCCTCTGCCATGGGCAGGGATACGACACACTAAACCACGTCACCCAAAGTTCCAGTCAACCTAGCCCTGAACACTGCTAGGGATGGAGCATTTGCCACTTCTTTGGGCAGCCTGTTCCAGTGCCTCACCACCCTCACAGTAAAGAACTTCCTCCTTATATCTAACCTGAACTTCATCTGTTTTAGTTTAAACCCATTACCCCTTGCGCTATCATTACAGTCCCTGATGAAGAATCCCTCTCCAGCATTCTTGTAGGCCTCCTTCAGATACTTGAAGGCTACTATGAGGTCTCCACATAGCTTCTCTTCTCCAGGCTGAACAGCTTCAACTTTCTCAGCCTGTCTTCATACAGGAGGTGCTTCAGACAGATCCTCTAAACATGCTGCTGCATGTTTAAAATAAATAAGTAAATAAATAAAATAAATATTTTATTTACCTAAGTATTGCAATGTTTGAAGTACTACTTCACCTTCCAGAAATAAAACAATTTAGTAACCCCAGAAAATGTTGAAACTGGAAGCTGAGTAACAAAGGCAGTAATCTTACCCATTGTTTTTATGAATTTTAGAGTAGGTGCAGGAAAAAATATGCACAGGATATTAACCAGAATTGAATTCCAAACCTCTGGATTTCCTGCTCTAGTAATAAAGGAGAAAAAAAAAAACCCAATAATTTAAGTTTTATACTTCTGGGATGATAACTTTACACTGAATGTATCAGAATATATGCATACATAGAGTTGTTGAAAATAGTCCTGAAAACATCACTGAAGTTTCAAATAATCAGGGCATATAATATTACTTACTTGAAGAAAATGTAAGGCTCTCTTGTCAAGGTTATTATCAATCTTGAAGGCAGTGTGAAGCCTGCCAATACTGGCACAACACTGCAGTAATAAATAGCATGGGAAACTTGTGTAAATCAACAAGCTGGCACAGAGCTTCTCTTCCTGCAAGAAAGTTGGACATTTTTTTCCTCTTCTGAAAAAGAAGTAATTCTCTGCTGCATTTTATTGAAACAGATATTTGTGGTTGGATAGGGGTACAAGTTATTACTAAGATTATAACGCTTCTCAACATAACCTGCTACACTCTTGTTTTTAAAGTAGCTTCTTACTTTCCTAAACTTTAACAATCTGGGCTTGATTTTTCTCTCAGATGTTTTAGTAAAGACTACTATAACAGTTTAAGGTTTATTTCAGAAAATTCAGTGCCCACCCTCCTAACTTCCACTCCCCCAAATCTTGAAACCATTTAAAACAACCTTAAAACTGTGAGTAGAGCCTTAACGTGCTAATTTTCCAGAGCTTTGTTGCTTAATTCTTCAAAGATTTTCCTTGCATTGGCCATAATCTAAGAATATTCTCCTTGCAATTACTGATCTCTTGTGTTGAAGCAGTGTTAGCATGTGTTACCCTGAGGTCCAGACCTGGCCAGTAGGAAAAATTCTGTGTGGCTTCTCTGCTCTGTGCTCCCTGTTCTGGTTTTTTCCACACTCCCCATTAAAGAAAGAATCAGGAGACAGAAGTTTTATCCTGAATATGTCACCAACGTACGTATGACACAATAGGGCATTAAAAGGAGATATCTGGTCTGAGTGAGGGAAGACAGGTAAAAATGAGGAATTGGAACCTGGACTTAGAGTGGCTTTGATGGCTTAGGTTGGCTGGGAAAATAAACTAGTTTGGACAACTGAGACCTTGATAGAGCTAGCAAGGCAAAAGAACTATGATATGTGGTGAGGTGTATATGACATGCTTACAGCATTGTAAAGTGCTGCCAGCAAAATGGTCTCAAGTAAGGTAATTTTTTTTTGGTCTTAATTCCTTGCCAATGGACATGAACTTCCAATTATATATTCAGACATTCAGAAAAAGAATAACAAACAACTACTTAAATAGGTATGTTACTTCTGGTCTCTTTTGTCCTTAGCCTTTATTTTCCGCATGTTCTTTGCTACACTCTCTACGCAAAAATTCTTTCAGCGAGGCATTGAGTGGCATAGGAAGGAGAGGTGATCCGCATAAGCATATTTAGATTTTGTGTGTGTGTTTGTGAGATTGTGTTTGGCAAGTCTGGGAGTAATGGTTCCTTTCTGTTCCCCTTCAGGTAATGGTTTCCTGCCATCCTGTTCCTTTGTTTCTCTTCTCTGATTTAGGCTGCCCACAGGATGTGGTGCCTCAGGTCTGTTCTCTCCCTAGCATAGGCTGGCCACAGGCTGCAGTTCTTCATGTGTGTCACTGCTCAGGCGTGGTTTACCCACAGGTCATGATACCTCATGAGCAACTCTTCTGTGATATGAGTCACCCATGGACTTCAGTTCTTCTCTATTGTCCCAGCATTGTGTAAGTGACCCACAGTCCCTCAGGGGTGTCTCTGCTCTAGCACGTCTCTCTTTGCGACCAGCACATGGTAATTCATGGCTGCCTTCTACACAGGATACCACTGTAACTCCCTCCTGCTTACAGTGACCATTACAAACAGGTGCTGCAAATGAGAGGATGATCAGAGTGACATGGAATTGGTTGGGCACTAGGTTGAAACCAGATAGATGAACTCTGAGTATTAGAATCGGGAAAGTAAGACTGAAGCCTGGGACTGCCAGTGAGGATGCCAGAATACATAGAGAAGGGCATCAGAAAAATTTCAACATTGCACCAGAAGGGAAAATTGCAAGAGTCTCCACTTCTTTTTTTCACTACATAAAAAGCCTGCTGTGAAGGGGATGAAGGAAGCTGAGACTGTGGCAGAGACTCCAAAGGTGTTAAATTAAAATTTACTATGAAAGAAGGCACTGTATTTCACCAAAACATAGTATTGTTGTAAAAAATTGACTAAAAAACTACTCAGTCACTGAAATTCTGTATGTGTTCTGTGCCTCCTTTTCCAGCTTGAGGAAATATCTGTAGCAATCATATTTTTCTTGAGCATATTGTAGAGAATACCTGCTTGTTACCAGCCTAGCACACGAGTTCAGTGAAGTGTCTGTTCAAACGTAAACGCGCAGAGTTGTTTCTTCATCTTTACAGGTGAATGAGGCACACTATCCCTGGAATACTCCTAAAGCAAACAGGAGGGCCTTCTGCAATATGACTTCCTATTGTGAGCCAGACATAGAGAATAACATCTACCCACGCTACTGAGAGAGATTCAGTGCCATGAAGATATTTCAGGCTGGGTATATCTTACTCAGTTGTGATTTTATTTCCTTTCATCATTTCTCAGGACCAGCAACAACAGAAGAAGAAGGGGGGAAAAAAAGGGAACTGGAGACATTTGTCCATATACGGTACATTTTTTTCTTTTCACTTGAGTATATTCCACATCGTTAAGAAAAAAAAAAAAAGCAAAAAAAAAGCTAAGGTGTGACCTGTTCTTTGTGTTCCTCTGAACCTTCAGGAAAAGTTGTCACGCAGATACTAATTCTGTATGTTCAGTCTCAGAGCAAAGGTACATTCTGCTGTAATTAAAGCAGACAAAAAACCCAGCCAAACAAGAACCAACAGATGGTATAAGTCTTACTACAATCTTTAGAAGTTACTTCGAAGTAGTGCTCTTTAAAATATGCCCTGCCGCAATATAACATAGTAACAGCTCCTGATTTTTAAAAGTTTTCAAAAGTGTTTTGTGTAGCATGTTGAAGTGGCACATAAGTATTTGTCTGCATTTTTTCATATGATCTTTATCTATTTTGAGTAATGATCAAGGAACCACCATTCATATCAATGACTGAAAGCACAGAGCAAGCCAAGAATCTCAATAAAAATGTTACTGTCTCCAGACCACACAAACATATGCTGACATTTATTTTGAAGTGCTTCCAGAGTACAGGATTTTAGCAGATTAAGTTCAGAAATAAGGAGATAGTAGATTTTGGGTTTTTTTAATTTAAAAAAAAAAGGTTATTGCTGAATTTAGCAACTCTCTGATTAATAACACATCAAAACAAATGCAATAAAAGTTTTTCAGAGACATGTCTTTCATGTTAGCAAACAGTAACTGAGAGCATAGAAGATTCAATTCTGGGCTTGTATACGGCTTGCCATTGCCAATACTTGTTTCTGACAACACCCACTTCTCATGCAAAGCTTTTCCTTCAAGAAAACCTTAGTTTTCTAATACTGTATTGTAATTCTATTTGTCATTGTTGTCCTAACAGTTAAATGTTACTCTGGAGAAAATAATATAGTAATTAGCAGTGATTTGTTTAGAAAGTCTGATCTAATCTTTTAGGGCAGTAGTCCACTAATTTATGTATTGGGGGATTATGCTTCCTGTAATAGTATATGTTCTCTTAGTTTTGCCTCTTCACCACAGATAGGTATGTTCAGATTCTTCTGTTCCTGGACATATATAGGAAGGCACAATCACTTCTCTGGTCTGCTGTCAGTTCTCACCTGGCTATTTCCAAGTACCCCACTGAGTATGACCAAATGCCACCACAGAAAAAGAGCTTTATTTCAGAAGTCAGCTTGTTTTGTCTGGCCTACTCAATGTAATGTAGAAATTTTCTGTACTGCCTCAAACTTGAATAATCCTAGTACTGTCCTCTCTCCAAAGTCCTCACATTCTAGAGGTTACTGTGAACCTTTGCCTTCCCATTTGCTTAAGAATGCGCTCTCTAGTAGAAAATGTATTCTGTAGAATATTTTAAAATATCTTATTCTGAAGAGGAACTAGCTATTGTGGTGGCTGACCTTAATAAAGCTAAAGATTCTGATTACAGGAATGAATTATAAGCACCAACATGTCCTGAGTAGAGCTGCTCAGTCCTTAAGAGCAGACAATAAAATAGGATAAAACCAGGTATAGCTGCATTTTGTTACAAGACAAAAATTGCAGTAGATAATTTACTCATTGATGATATTTAAATAATTATCCTGAAATTCTAGACATGACTGAGTAAAATACAACTGATTTTAAAACTAACATAATACTGCAATCACTAAGTAGAAAAATTAAAAAGTTAAATTTCTACATCCAAGGTTTTATAGTTCATTTTTTATTATTATATGAATTAGATGAGAAATAAGATGATTATATCCTATAAAACCAGGTGCCCCAATGAGGCTTAACTCTTATATTTTTCTTTCAGATGCAACTTCTTGAATCATAGAATAGTTAGGGCTGGAAAGGACTGCAAGATCATCTAGTTCCAACCTCCCTGCCACAGGCAGGGAAACCTCGCACTAAACCATGTCACCTAAACTTCTGCCCAGCACAGCCTTGAACACTGCCAGCGATGGAGCATTCACAACTTCCATGGGAAACCCATTCCAGTGCTTCACCACCTCCACAGTAAAGAACTTCTTCCTTAAAACCAATCTAAACTTGCCCTGTTCAAGTTTGAACACGTTACCCCTTGTCCTCTCACTACAGTCCCTCATAAAGAGTCCCTCCCCAGCATCCCTATAGGTCCCCTACAGATACTGGAAGGCTGCTATGAGGTCTCCATGCAGCCTTCTCTTCTCCAGGCTGAATAGCCTCAACTTCTTCATCCTGCCTTCATAGGGGAGGTGCTCCGGTTCCCTGATCACTCTTGTTGCTCCCCTTCTGCACTTGTTCCAACAGTTCCATGTCCTTTTGATGTTGAGGACATCAGAACTGCACACAATACTCCAAGTGAGGCCTCACGAGAGCAGAGTAGAGGGACAGGATCACCTCCCTTGACCTGCTGGTCACAATCCTTTGGACGCAGCCCAGGATATGGTCGGCTTTCTGGGCTGCAAATGCACACTGCTGGTTCATGTTCATTCTCTCATCAACCAACACCCCCAAGTCCTTCTTTGCAGGGCTGCTCTGAATCTCTTCTCTGCTCAACCTGTAGCCGTACCTGGGATTGCTCCCACCCAGGTGGAGGACCTTGCACTTGGTATAGTTCAACTTCATGAGGTTGGCATCAGCCCACCTCATAAGCATGTCAAGGTCTCTCTGGATGGCATTCCTTCCCTCCAACGTATCAACTGAGCCACAGAGCTTGGTGTCATCAGCAAACTTGCTGAGGGCACACTCCCACTGTCTATGTCACCGACAAAGATGTTGAACAAGATCCGTCCCAATTCAACTGATTAATGAGGGACACCTCTCATTACTGGTCTTCTGCTGGGCACTGAGTCTTTTTTTTTTGTTTTATTTGTACCCCTTTCCTTAAACTCAAGAATTCAAAATGTATGTTTTGATGGGGGTTACATTAACCTGGCAGCCAGTCGCTAGTAGGATTTTTCTGGGAGCAATTTATGGCAAGTGAGCGAAATATGTCAGAATTCAAAGAGTCTCTAAATGACATTCTTAGTCATATTACTTAATTTTAGATCCTGCAAGGATCCAGTCAGGGAGCTGGACTTGATGATCTTCATGGGTCCCTTCTAACTCAAGATATTGAATGATTCTATGACAAAAAATAGAATAGATGGCAGCAGAATTCACCTACATTTCTGAGGAATTTGATCTACAGATGCTTTTGAAATACTGGCTGATCTCCTTTATATAAAGAATTGTCTCACATAACATTTGTCTCCTGCAAACAAAGATTCAAACTGAACAACTCATGAATGCACTTTTGATGAGGTGTAGGCAAGAGGTTACTATTCAGATACTTATCATCTATCAAAAAATTCCACATCTTCACACTGTAGTTGAGTATACCAAATTTTCATTTGTTTGCATTAAGCAGAACAAGACCACAGTTTATACATAATAGATTTCATAATGTAATTACCCTAGCAATTTTTATATAGAGGTTATTATGCTAGAATAGTCAAATATTTATTATTTATAGACAACTGTCAATAATACTGTGTTAACCTAGAAATGGGTTTAATTAATTAATTGAGATATATATTAGACACGTCACAGTGTGAAAACAGAAGGGAAAGCAAGGTGCAAATATTTTCTTTTTTCTTAGCCATCAGTATTAATTATAAACTTGCTTCCTTTGGCTCAATTTTATATGTTTAATTTAATTTATGATAAATTATAAATTCAAATTTTTTAGTTTCCTTCCCCCAACCATGGATTTATGAGTTTTAAATGTAGATATTCTCCCTCTTTATAGTATAATTAGTAAAGGTATTTCTAATTCCACCTAAGGTTTTATCCATTTTCTCCAGGTTTCATTTCCAGTGGATAATGTAATTGTAGTTGTATAAAGTTTCCAAGTTAAATCTAGCTCATTTTTTAATATTTGATTTTTTTTTTTGCTATAATTATGGTTAATAATAATTCTGCTGGCCATGAGAAATAGCCTGAGATAACATGTTTTTTTTGCATCTATTCATGTAGTCTCATTTTGTGACAAAATTTCAAACTACCTGTTATGTAATGGATAATTGAATATTTACTGTTAGGGTGGCTAGGCACTGGAATGGGTTGCCCAAGGAAGTTGTGAATGCTCCATCACTGGCGGTGTTCAAGGCCAGATTGGACAGAGCCTTGGGTGATATGGTTTAGTGGGAGGTGTCCCTGCCCATGGCAGGGAGATTGGAACAAGATGATCTAAGGTTCTTTCCAACCCTAACTATTCTATGATTCAATGATGGATGATGAAAGAGGCAAGGCTTTGTCTGAAGCTGAGTAGATACATTTCTTTCAAACTTATAAAATATCTTCACTTACGTAGGTTTTCAAAGAGTCTTGCTGTTTTGCAGGTAAAATTCTGCTTGTTCCACACTTGTTCCACCCAGTCAGAAATCCTCTTTATCACAAAGGCAGAGATGCTTGTGTTTTGTCCTTAAAGCCTAACACCTCTCTTGCCAGCAACTGAAGAGATTAGGTATTTTGCATGTGATCACACCATCTAGGTACCAATGCAGCAGCAGTAGCACCAAAGTCCAGAAATCTGCCACATATGTTTTTCGTACTTTACATAGGCAGTTATAGTTTTGTCACATTTTATGTTTCAATGAGCATTTCCTTGTGTTTACCACCTTTCTTTGTACAAAACATTTTTAAAAGAAACCATGATTTTACTCTTTTTCTTTAGATATTTGGAGTTATTCTGGTTAAATTTATGTAATGAATAAAGTACTAACTTCTGTATCACATCATCGTTGGATCATAGAATATTTTGGGTTGGAAGAGACCTCTAAAGGTCTTCTAGTCTAACCCCCATCCTGCAAAATGCAGGGACATTGTCAAGTAGATTGTCAACTCAGAACCCCACCTTGAATGTTCCCAGGGATGTGGCATCTACCACCTCTCTGGGCAACCTGCATTTCCCCATACTCAGTGCAAAAAAATTCTTACTTATGTCTAATATAAATATACTCTCTCATTAAAGTTCACTCTTTGTGGGGATGACAGTCAGAGGGCCAGTTGCTGAAGACCTGAAAACATCTAGTTGGTGGGCTACAAAAGTATTACATAGCAGGCAATAGCATACAATTGGGTTCATTGGCTGTTTTCCTCTAAAATCAAATCCCCTTGTGGTACACACTGAGCTTCCCCATCTTCCTACATTACCCATCAAGCATATCCAGGTCCCTGAGCAAAAGCAGTTTCATGTGTGGGCTTGCCTTTACCTGCAAAAAAATGTCCTGGATTCAGCAGTAGCAGTCATTTTTCTCCTTCATAGTAGCTGGTGCAGTGCTGTGTTTTCAACTTTAGGCCTGGGAACAGCACTGATAGCACCAATGTTTTCAGTTACTGTTTAGATTGTTTTGGTCTGACCAAGGACTTTCTGAGCCTCATGCTCTGCCAGGGAAGAGGGGAAGCAGGGAGCAAGCAGAAACAGGACCCCTGACCCAAACTGACCAAAGAGGTATTCCATACCACAGCACATCATGCCCAGGATGTAAAAATGGAGGGCAGGGACCTGGAAGGTGGGGGTCAGGGCACTGTTTGTTCAGGTTTGGTATCAGGTGGTAAGCAGTTGTATTCTTTTTCCTTGTATTTCCCTTGTCATCATTATTATTGGTGGTAGCAGTAGTGGTTTGTGTTATACCCTAGTCACTGACCTGTTCCTATTTCAACCTGTGGGAGTTGCATTCTTTCACTTCTCCATCCCATCCCTCCAGGAGCGGAGGGAAGAAAGAGGGGGGAGTGAGTGAGCAAACTGTGTGAGTTACAGCTTAAACCATGAGAGGAAGAAGTTTCCTGAGTACAAACTGCTACTCCAGCAAATGTAGACTTTTTATGGGGCAGTTGAATTCCTAGATCTTACGTGATCAAACTGGTTAAATCACAAGTAATCCCTTACAGTACTGAAAATGCTCACAAAATCTGTCATCTACCTTTCATCTCCTATCTCCACATGCATCTTATATGTTAACAAAAAGGAAGAAAAATGAGTTTTGTTTCAGAGTTAAATGACTGGGCTCTTCATCTATTGCATATTCTTGATGCAATCACATAAAGCCAAATATCTGCTTACCTGTGTTTTCCCATCTTCCGTACAAAAAAAACCAAAAAACAACAAAACCCCCTTACATTTGAAGGGCTTTAAGTCTCTTCTTCTCTGGAAGGATCAAGATAAACTCTTGAATCTTCTCAGACAGTGACTAAATAACTGTGCTTGTATTTGATCACACTTCTACCCCCAACTCTGCTGATTATATCAGGGTTTTATGTTTTTAAATTTCTCAGTTTTGTAAGGCATTTTTGCCTTTAGTGCTAAAGAGAATGTCTTTCTTAAACTGCTAAGAAGTCTGGTGTGAGAGGAAAAAATCTTATCTATCCTTTATACCAAGTAACAACTTTAAATAGTTTGATTTTTTTTTTCTCTAGGAGTGCTTGTTCCTTTAAAAAAACTTAATGTTCTGGAAATGTAATTAAGATAATATTTTTACATTTAATCAGAAGTACTACTGTAAGAGAGAAACATCAGTTTTCAAGAAATACAGCAATCTGGAATTGGTATCTTAAAATGAACACAAGCTTTTTGTGGTTTGGTTTTGTTTTGTTTTTTGGGGACTTTATTTTTATTTTATTTTTGAGTTTTATTGTTCTTATTTAGTCGGATTTACATCTTTAGCTTTGATATGCATCTTTCACAATAAAAGCTAAAGGGGTATTTAAAAAAAAAAAAAATGTATATAGCAGAGTACAGTGGAATCTAAAAAGAAAAAAAAAAGAGATATTTTACATAATAGGAAAAGCACCCAAGGTGACAGAAAAGACTACATAAAATGCATTGATTATTGTGTGTGAAAATGCCACAACTGACCATATGCAAAGTAAATGGTTTTTTTTCCAAATCCAGCTGTACTGTAATTCCCCCATATATATTTGAAGATATAGAGGGAACACAAACCTGACATGGATTCATACTGGTGCGAATTTGACTGGAAAACATCTACCACTCAACATCTGACAATAGCTCACTGAAGTCATAGAATCATAGAATCATAGAATGGTTTGGGTTGGAAAGGACCTTAAGATCATCCAGTTC
>JASSUY010043077.1:0-16448 GCA_032466535.1 Forpus xanthops | reverse complement strand
CAATATCTGAAGGGGGCCTATAGGGATGCTGTGGAGGGACTCTTCATGAGGGACTGTAGTGATAGGACAAGGGGTAACAGGTTCAAACTTAAACAGGAAAAGTTCGGATTGGATCCGAGGAAGAAATTCTTTACTGTGAGAGTGGTGAGGCAGTGGAACGGGTTGCCAAAGGAAGTTGTGAATGCTCCATCGCTGGCAGTGTTCAACGCTGGGTTGAACATAGCCTTGAGTGACATGGTTTAGTGTGAGGTGCCCCTGCCCATGGCAGGGATGTTGGAACTAGATGATCTTAAGGTCCTTTCCAACCCTAACTATTCTGTGATTCTATAGGGATGATGGGGAGGGACTCTTCATTAGGGACTGTAGTGAGAGGACAATGGATTCAGTCTTCAACAGGGGAAGTTAGATCAGATATAAGGAAGAAATTCCTTACTGCTGAGGTGGTGAGGTACAGGAATGGGTTGCCCAAGGAATCTGTGAATGCTCCATCCTTGGCGGTGTTCAAGGCTGGGTTGTTCAGAGCCTTGTGTGGCGTGGTTTAGTGTGAGGTGTCCCTGCCCGTGGCAGGGGGGGGTTGGAAGTAGATGATCTTCAGGTCCTTTCCAACCCTAATTATTCTATGATTGTTATGACTGCGCTGGCTTTTAACAAATTTAGTAGGCTCCAAGAGATTTCATAATGTCATGATATTTACAGGTATAGGACATTCTAAATATGTTTCCGTATCCATGAACAGCTAAATCATTTCACCTGTAGATGATTTTACCCAAGATATATAAGTAAATGATGTGAATCACCTATTTTGAATTTTGCAATTACATAATTATCTGACTTCTATTTCTTAACTTTAATGCAGTGTGTATACATTCAAAATGAGTTAAGAAAATGAGAACAATTTCAACAAACCTTATCACACTTCACCTTTTGTTGTTTCTAACATGAGATGAAAATGGTTTCCCCATTGTGACTGTTGAGTGTTTCTAAAGGTCAAAGATATAAAGAAATTTTTAAAATAATTATTCAGACTCACTAAAAAGTAATATCAATGCACTGGTAGCCTTGTGCATACGATTAATTCATTTGTGAATATAAATATAAATGTAATGACAAAAAAATAGGGAAAAACAGCATCTGCTCTAAGTGTTCTCCTTACAGCAGTGTTTTCTCAATCAGGAAGATAATTGAGTTCTTTTTGTTTTGTAAGGTTAGTTACTGCTAGAAGAATGTCTCTGGAAACCTAAAAGAAAACACTTGGAAATTACAAAAGTATAGAAACCAGAGAGATTAATTTCACTTGAATTTCCTTGAGATAAATCACAGCTTTCACTGATTGACAGCCTTGTGAAATGCTTCTTTTTTTTTTAAAAAAAAAAAAAAAGACAGCAAAGAAATCCAAGGCATTGCAAGGATCCTTCAAAATGATAAAAGTTCACAAAAATATTTTTGTCATGAATGACTTTATGAACAAATAAAAGCAGAAATAGGACAATGAAAAAAAAAAAAAACACCAGCCCACAGCCAACAGAACTGATTGGTGTATGTCATGAATGTAGGTATCTGTACCTAAGGAACCCCCAAAGAACCTGCCTAAAAAATCAGCTTACCTGAATTCTAATTTCCTTCTCACCATCAGCCTTATCAGGACTGGAAAGTTCAAAGACATGACATTAATTTGGGTAACTAAAGCCCACATAAGGTGTAGATGCATGCAAATCTTCACAATAAATGGTAGGTCGATAGATTATGTAAATCTAAATTCTCAGAGCTCTTTGAAAATCAATGCCCACAAGCAGAACGAGGCTGTAACAGGGAATTGCCTGTATGTTTTGGGTGGTGTTAGTCCATGATGGATTAAATCAGTATGCCACCCTGATCAATCTTTTCCAAAGAGGCTGATAAGGCTGATCGAAAATCAGACATATATCCCTGTCCACAATCTCTAAAGTGCTCTGTGCACCTGTGCTGGGTTTTTTTCCAGGTAGCAGTGAGACTGCATGTCCAGTATATCAGAAGCTCCATAGTATGGCATTCAGATCTCAAGTTCTGCTAAAAAAGAAAGCTAAGCAGAGTATATGGTAATTAAATGAAATTTTCTTTTGGTCTTTTTGGTCTTAAAGCTTATGTATATCCTTTTTGTTTTGCAAATTGGACAACAAACTGTTTCTAGCTTCGCATCTTGTCTAACAGTCAGGTGTCGGTTTTGCTTAAATTACAGATGAAAAAGAAAATGCAGGGCAATTTATCATGCTAGAAATGATCATAGAACATCAACTCTAACATAGCACAACTTATTTTTTTTCTAATAATTGCAGTAGATGGTTGTGAATATATTTTGTTGAAGGTAGATATTACATCCTGTTATACTCCAGTATTAGCCCAATCCTGATCCACTGACTTATGGCGTCTAGTTATCACTTTGCAATTAGGCTAGCTCCGAGGTTGAATTGCATAATGAAACTAGATTACCTATGTTAAAAGGGAGTGAGGAAGTCAGCTTTCAATTGACAAGGTAGTGTGAGAGCTAGCAAGACCCTACTTTTAATCTAAGAGCAGTACCTACTATTCAGTAAAAAAATCTAGTAATGCATTGTGTCCTTTCACTTTGTAACTGAGTTGTCTTATCATAGACGAAACATTTTAAAGCAATTCAGACATCATTTGCAGAGTCTGTTATTATCTATCTTTCATCCTCAATTTACAAATAATTTAAAAATGAAAGGTAGCTCAAGTGTTATCCATTGGCTGGAAACCCACTAGTTAAGCCTATATAGAGCATGTAATGCTTTGAAATAGCAACTTTCTCTCTGTCTTTTCAGTAGCTAAGTGTGCTTTAGAACTTATCATTTCCAGCTACCTCATAAGCAGAATGGAATGGCCTTTCTGTGACCATCTCAACCCATACCAGCCGGTGTTGGGACCGATCTTGTTCAACATCTTTGTTGGTGACGTGGAAAGTAGGATTGAGTGTGCTCTGAGCAAGTTTGCCAATGACACCAAGCTGTATGGTTCAGTTGATACCCTGGAGGGAAGGAATGCCATCCAGAGGGACCTTGACATGCTTGTAAGGTGGGCTGATGCCAGCCTGATGAAGTTTAACCATGACAAGTGCAAGGTCCTACACCTGGATCAGAGCAATCTCAGGAACAGCTACAGGTTGGGCAGAGAAGAGATTCAGAACAGCCCTGCAGAGAAGGACTTGGGGGTGTTGGCCAATGAGAAAATGAACATGAGCCGACAATGTGCACTTGCAGCCCAGAAAGCCAGCCGTATCCTGGACTGCATCAAAAGAAGTGTGACCAGCAGGTCGAGGGAGGTGATCCTGCCCCTCTACTCTGCTCTCGTGAGACCTCACTTGAAGTACTGTGTGCAGTTCTGGTATCCTCAACATAAAAAGGACACGGAACAGTTGGAGCAAATCCAAAGGAGGGCCATGAGGATGATCAAGGGACTGAAGCACCTCCTGCATGAAGATAGGATGAGAGAGTTGGGACTGTTCAGCCTGGAGAAGAGTAGGCTGTGTGGAGACCTCAGAGCAGCCTTCCAATATCTGAAGGGAGCCTATAGGGATGCTGTGGAGGGACTCTTCATGAGGGACTGTAGTGATAGGACAAGGGGTAACGGATTCAGACTTAGAGAGGAGAAGTTTAGTCTGGATATAAGGAAGAAATTTGTTACTGTTTGGGTGGTGAGGCACTGGAATGGGTTGCCCAGGGAAGTTGTGAATGCTCCATCTCTGGCGATGTTCAATGCTGGGTTTGAAAGAGACTTGAGTGGCCTGATTAGTGTGAGGTGTCCCTGCCCATGGCAGGGGGGATTGGAGCTAGATGATCTTCATTCAGTTCTTTTACAATCCTAACTAGTCTATGATTCTATGTGGGTAATAAATGAGAGCTGTAGAAAAAAGTTTTTGCAACATAAGTTGTAGCCAGGACATACTCTGTCATATAAATGAATCACCACTTAAAATTAGGAAAAGTTATTTCCGGAGTTAATATTTCTCATGACAACCTATTTTGGCAGAAAAAAAAAAAAAAAAGAAATCACAAGATATATATTTTAAAACACTGTGCAGCTCTATCTTATATAGATTCTCCTCTCCCACCCTAGTATTTGAGTGCCTTCCAGAAGCACATTAAGCAAGATGACTAATGTCTGTCTCATCTTCGTTCTTTTACTTTTAGCTGAAATATTACATTATTTTTCAAAAGCTACCTGCAAGTTCATGAAATATCATCTTTGCAATGAACATAAAATCTTTACATTACTGTGAAGAGCATGGGAAAATTCAGCCTTTGCAGAAGCAAGTACAGTTTCTCCTGCTCTGAGTAAGTTCCCAGTTGTGCCAGGACACAGTTTCTATACATAAGGTTGCATAAAATAAGATGCAAATCAGATTTCTTTCTTGAATGTATGGAGGATTAAAAAAGCAAGTAATTCTTCAGAGCAGCTTTTGTTTTGCTGGACAGGAGTTGATTGAGAATTTTTCCGATTAGTACAACAGATGACCTCTCTCTGGAACTAAAGAGGTATTCAATTTTGTAGTTGTTGCTGCTTTATTATCCTGACTCTGGATAGTGTTGCTCATGCAGATAGCTCCCTTAAACTGTCTTTTTGTATCAAAACATGTAGAAGACTAATGGTCTAACTTTTTAATGACATAATAACTTAGCCCAAGCAATAGCTCTCAAAAGACTAGAGACCTATGAGAAGACTAAAAATTGAATAAATGTAATGCTATTTAGAGGATATTAGCTTTCCTACAGAATGCGTATGTATGGTGTCACATTTTGACTGGCATGAAATTTTAAGCTTGTGGAGTTACTGATAATGTTTGTATTGCAGTATAAATAAAGATTGCAAGCAGCATGACCACATTATGTTACATGCTGTAAAGCACAGAATAAATATCTACCCCTCCCTGAAAAGTCTGATTGGCTTCCAGCAAACTGACTATGAGTTTGGTAAATGAAATAAAGAAATAGTAGGCTAACAAGCTTAAGCAAGAGCATCTGTCAGTAAGCTCAGTTATGCTTTGCTGTGACTAACTTATGCAACAGCATGATCCTTTAAGATAAATAGGAGGATTCCCAGTATAGCTATGGATTGGGAGGACCCAGCATGTGAATTACTTATAGTAGCCCTGCAGCATATAGGGAATTACGGGAGAGAAAATGAGGGTCCTGGATTTGCTTCTTTTATGATTGTCTTTCCCAGTTGTCATTCAGTTGCACTTTTTGGAAAGCCTGGCTTAAACTTTAAAACAAATTTTAATCTAAGCCTCAAGTTCTCTGCTATCTTTTTGCCTTTCAGATTGTATGACTAGAGAGCTAGATGTATTCAGCAGTACAACCAGTATACATTATTTCTTAGAATAAGAAATGCTGAATATATAAAATAGTAATCAGGATGGTTCAGGCATCAAGGATACCACCAGGTCAGCTTTGTTCTGTTTTGTTTTTTCTCTAAAATAGCTTTGTTAGAACAAGTGGATAATTGAGAAAAACAACAGAAAGACTGCGTTGTGTACCTGAAGTTATTCTGTTTGGCAACAAAGAATAACATGGATTTCTTCTTCATTGTGTGTTTTGTTGTGGTGATTTTGGGGTGTTGGTGGTTTTATTTTTTTTTTCTGCTTCTCCTTGTATAAAATATTTGGCAAAAGCATATTCTTTTCCAGCTGGAATTTATTGTCTGTGAAGAGCTATGGTTTTAATGAGAGTTTAGACATTGATACATTTATTAGAATATATTTTGCCATCAATAAATGCTTTGATTTAGTGAGTATGTTCTCAGTGTTCTGTGTATACATTTTCATGATAAGCCCTTTGCAGTTATCTGGGAGATCAAAGACTGAAGCTCTGCATAATTTCTGCCAAAAAAATATGAGGCTCTTTTCTTACTGAGTCCTTGTAGGCTGGTCCACAGTGTTCAGTGGATTTTGCTTTCAGCTGTTCACAGTTGCAAATCCTCAAATTTAGTGTAGATTTTTTCTTACACTGTCTTAATTGCCATCATGTCTTTAGCATTGCAGTGGTGTTTTTTTTTTTGCTTTTATGAGTCACTGCTGCCACAGCAGGGCCCTATTTTAAAAGAGTATTCACATTATAGCATTAGCCAAGACTGTAAGAAGTCAGCACGTCCCTGCAGTTAGCACACACAGATGTGTCTATGCGCAATGACCATATATTTAGAATCTGGTATCCCAGAGTTGGCTGTGGAGATGACTCCTGCATCAGTGTGAATCATTTAATTGCAGTAAATATACATGTTTTGCCAAAGGTGTTGCCATCTCAGCCTTGCTGTCTGTACTGTCCCATTTCCAGGCCACAGCAGTTACTGAACTTTTTCTCAAAGGAGATCTTAAGAAGTTTGCCAAGCAGAAGATGGGGTCTTCTAAAAACCAGGACAAGCTATGCCTACTTTTGGCAGATGTATTTAAAGAACTACTGTACATGCTCACTGAGTTTCTTGCAAACACCATATGGCAGTTCAAGGATCTTAACAGAAGAGATGATTACATATTTCCACTGTATCTCATAGGTTTGCTTTCCAGTGTGAATAAAATCCACAATCTGATATTCAGAAATAGGTTACAGTTTGCTGAAATTCAGAAATACGTTATAGTTTTCTGAAATTCAGAAATAGGTTATAGTTTTGGCCTCAGTAGATAAAAGCTGCAGAAACAGTAAAGTCTGATATCCTTTCAAAAAATTTTAAGGTCTGCTGTTCAAAAACCACCAACTAGCAGAAATTGGAATTAGAAGTCTGGATGTGACATGACTGATGGAGGGTTCTACCACTGTTCTTCAGCAGAGTAGCAAATAGTTGAAAATGCTAACAATGTCTTAGTATTGCCTAGACACATAATACTTTTGAGAGAGATCCTGCTCATTCAATTGTTCTATCATGTAAAAACTTCAGCAAAATTGAACTTATAATTATCTAGCTGTTCTCAAATCCTTAGATTTTCAGTTAAATAATCATATTAATGACTTCACTTTCAGCTTACAAGATGTAGTATAGTTACTACGCAGGTTATTGCAAGGGACAGAGATCAATACATTCAAAAAGTCCATGAAGAAGTGGAACTACCTTCATTGAAGTTCTTTTATATGGGTTTTTCATGTTCACTGTTACAGATTCTGCATCTTTCTGCTTGGAGAATTCAGGTTATAATCCATTTTTATTTACATATAAATTAAACCTTTTCCTATCCAAATAGAAGAATTTCACTTGTAAAGTGCTGTGGTAGCAATGTGTTTAGACAAACTTTACTAATGGCAACAGGAATGCAATCAAAAATTCCTTTGTACCTTACTACTATATCCTTTGACACTTGCTTGTTTCCCCTGCAGAATTTTTCCGAGAACTTCTGGAGAACGCTGAAAGATCCTTAAACGACATGTTTGTCCGGACATATGGCATGCTGTACATGCAGAACTCAGAGGTGTTCCAGGACCTTTTCACGGAGCTGAAGCGGTATTACACAGGAGGCAATGTGAACTTGGAGGAAATGCTGAATGATTTCTGGGCTCGGCTGCTGGAGCGGATGTTCCAGCTCATAAACCCCCAGTACCATTTCAGTGAGGACTACCTGGAGTGTGTAAGCAAGTACACAGACCAGCTGAAGCCATTTGGAGATGTACCCAGGAAGCTGAAGGTTCAAGTGACTAGAGCGTTCATTGCTGCACGGACCTTTGTTCAGGGGCTGACAGTAGGAAGAGAGGTTGCGAACAGAGTATCCAAGGTAATCCAAAATGGGGATGGGGGGCTGAGGCATTAAGCTTGAATTTTTCTCAGACTTGCTAGAAAATTGAAATGTGACTGTGCAACTTAATTTTTAATATGAGTGGTGGGTGTTTGATTGGTTGGGTTTTATGTCTACTGATAGACCCATCCTAAGTTTATAAATAGGGGCAACAGTTGGTTTTAATTCCTTCTGGAGATATTAAGGCAATACTGACTGGAAAGCATTTCTCTGTGCTTAGAACACAATGATGTACCAATATTCATCAATGTTATAGTGTGATACTGATTGTCATTAGTGATTCAAAACTGGTTACATATATAAAAGATGATGATTATGAACAGAATTTAGATGTTTCAAGCAAATTTATGCTGCTGTTCATTAGGGCAGTACAGCTCTCCCAGCATTCATTCAACATGCAGCTGGGTGATAGATTTTGTTAGAAATGTCTAGGCATGTTTTTGATGAGAAAATAGACAAACAGTGACACCTCTGAAGTTTGAGGTTTCCCAAAGGATGATCTGACTCACATTTATTTTAGTTTTGATTATTTATCCTTGCAAATATTTGTGACAATTATGATCTTTGAGGGCTTCGCATAATTAAAGCAATATAAGAAAAAAACACACAGAAATAACCCATCTGGTTACCAGAAATGTGCCTGAATTACTTTCTCTTATATAGTGGTTCAAATTCAGGTTTATTTTTATGAATTGCTCTTCCAGCTAGATACTTGTTCTGTGATCTGACTATTTCATAGCCCTTGTAGTATATGTGGACCTTAACTGTATTCTGAATTCTGAAATGCTGTAGTGAGATCCACTATGAAAAGCCCAAAGACTTTTGAACAATAAGTGCATTAATGATTTTGACATTTGCCCCATGCAGTACTTGCATTTACAAGCCTAAGCCGTTCATCTTCCTCCCGAGAAGTGCCTTGCTTTTTTCATTTAAATCACAGCCAGAAGGTGAGGTAGAGGTAGAGGTAGATTTTCAGTAGACTAAATATTCAAGTACTCAACAAGATGAAGCTTCTAAACTTCTCTTATCCTGTGTGACGTGCTATTTTGGAATCACAAATTCAGAAGCCATGAAGACAGAGAGGCAGTCATAAAATGAAAGCCTGATTTTTATGTCTAGGTGACTGTATGGGAGGAGAGGGTCATTTTGCACTTGGAAGTCAGTGAGGGAAATACATGATCCTGGTTACTCAGCTAGAACCAAGGTCTCTTCCTTCCAGATGCTTCCTGGACTATAGGGTTGCCTTCCTTTTTCTTTTGGCACTGTCAGTTCTTGCAGTCCTGAAGTCCCAAACTGTGGCAGGGCATCTGCATGAAGTCCCAGTTCACATAGTCTGATAGATATGGGGAAGATCCGGCTTTTTAGCCTCCAAGTTGCAGAACTCATAGATCTGCAGCCCCAGATTTCCTCTAAAGAGAGATGCTGTCCCTGCGGGCCAGGTTTTAAGAGAAACTGCTGACTTCTGATGTCATTATTACCTGATGTCATTATTATCAGTAGGTATGAGGTCTTGCGGCATCAACTGGATCAGACTGTGGAGTAAGCTATGTAGTGTGTGCAATAGATGTGTAATTTGTGAATCCCAAACAGATTAAGTGTATGAGGTTTGAACTGTCTGCTGAGATGTCACTTTCCTTGTGTTTGTACATGACTACAGAATGTCCAGGAAATATTTTCATCCTGCATGCTGGAGTTTTTGGTACATGAGCCCTTTCAAGAGTAGGGTTTGTCACAAGATCTCTAAATGATCCTTGATCCAGTAATAAGAACTATTAGCCCTGTTATCATGTAGCGAGCTTTTTTGTTGTGTTACTACAAAAAGTATAGCCATAGGCAGAAGAGCATAAATGACAAATGTAGAAAATGACAAATCCTTTTCTTTAAACATCATTTGAAAAAAAACCTGCAGCCATTCCTTAGAGTTCATATGTAAGTTTGGGAGCAGAAAAGAGGTATGTGAGTATTTTTAGTTGCTGTTTTGGAAGTCATCCAGATTCAGCATGGATTTCATTTTCATTGTACTCTAATATTGAAAGATTCTGTGAAATGAGTTCCACATCTAGGAAAGTCAAGATAAAGGAAAAAAAGAGAAAATGAGCTGTTGCAGTTCTTTTACAGAAATCTTTGTCCATTGTCTGCATTGGCTGGGAACAGGGCGGAATCTCCTATCTGCAGCATCACAAGCTAAAATGATTCTTTGCTTTGTATTTGCAGACCCATTATCACACTGAACTGTCACTGCCAAGTGCCACTCACATAGAAAAATGTTGAGTCTATGCTTTCAACACTGAGAAAGAGTTATTATTGAGAAGGTTGCAATAACATCTCCTTTGGGCCTTTATTTTCTCAGCCTTTTGTGGCCCATTTCTGTAAAGCAGCTTGTGGGCCACACACTCAGAAGTATTTGTTCCCTATCTAATGTCAGGGACACATCATTTCTGATAAAATCTTCAGATTTCAGAGAGGGTGAAATGTTGGTACTAACTGAAAATGAGGTAATCGAATTCCTTCCAAAGGAGCAATGCCCCCCTCTCTTTCCAATTAATTATGCACTTAAGCACACACAAAATAGGCAACACATATCACAAACATTTTCCACTTGCAATAGTATTTTGCAATTTACTTATATCAGCGAGATTAACGTTTAGATAAGTCACATTTAGATAGATAGGGAAGGAGGGTAGTTAGGACATGTAATGGTTTTGTAACCTTTTCTAATATTTCAGTTGTAAGCAGTCATAGTTGCATTCAATCTATCTGAAGTTGTGCAGTTTTAGTTGAACAGTGTTTTCATGGTCTCAAAGTTCAACAGCATTTTTTAATTTTCAGAGATTGTAAAGTCTTTTTATTTCTCATACCAATGCATTGAATATTTGTCAGTCTGTGTTGCTGAGGGCTTGTTAAATCTCCACTCAGTGCAGTGTATTTCCACTGTTTTGAGTAGAGCTCAGCTCACGAAATTCTATATATGCATTGCAAAGATGTGTATGCATATGAGCAAAAAGGAATTACTGTATTTCTTACAGTGAAAAAATGGAACCTATTAATTCATCAATATGTAAGAATCATAGACCATCCCAGGTTGGAAGGGACCCATAAGGATCATCAGTCTAACTCCCTGCTTCTTGCAAGACTATCTAAAACTAAACCATTTGATGCTCCTTGAACTCTGACAGGCTTGGTGCTATGACCACTTCTCTGGGGAGTCTGTTCCAGTGACCAGCCACCTCCGCAGTGAAAAACCTTTTCCTAAAGTCCATTCTGAGCTTCCTCAGATGCAACTTCAACGTATTATATCCAATATATAACATAAAAACTGTCATTTAGGCACACCAAACATTTGTACAGTTGTTTTTTTTTCCTCAAATCTCATTAATTTAAAGGTTAATACAGGAGCAGAGTTCTCACCTAGTATGCTTTCTTATGCTATAGCTGGTAGCTGTTTGTAGACTTTCTGAGCCACAGTCTCAGAAATAATTGGTAAAATTTTTAATGCCCGTTTTCCTACTAATTTGCATGGTCCTAAACCCCTGTAGAATGGGCTTTTCTGCTTTGTGACCATTTGGTGCCAAAAAAAAGAGCTATCTTTCTCCAGTATATCTTCTAGCATATTCAAATTCAGTATTTTTAAATGTTTGTTTTCTTTTTTTTTCTCAAAAACCCCCAAACCTTCCTGACCGGCTGTGAATTAGTATTTAATGCTAAACTGAACAAACTGCTGAAAAGATTTCTGAAGTTGTTGCCAGCCGTGATTGGCAATAATATGATAAAAAAGACGTGCATATTTTTCATTTTCATGTTCCTCTGAGCTCTGGGTACTTTACAAGAAAATAATGCAAGTTATTCTTTCTGATTCTAAGCAAAACATTCTCAGTGGTCAGAACACTATTTCTCTTTGAATTGAACCATCATTGAGTGGTGGAAAATGTAGCAGAAGAAAAAAATTGAGAGGAAAATTTAAAAAAAGGAGGGCCATTATGTCTTTCAAGGAGCTTATTATTCCTGAAATACTTTTCTCAAATATATTCATAACTGAATTAAAACGATTATAAAGCTGCTTGTACTGGAGAATCTTTTTCATTAAATAAGGAAGAGTCTAAGTAAGAGTTCCAGACCAAACACAGCATGCAGGAAATGGAATTAGTTCCCAAAAAAAAAAAGGATTAAGACTGAAACTGAGGGTAGCATTCCACCTAAGGAAGATTTTTCCTGGAAACATTTTCTTTCTGTATGCTTTTCATTGAAAGTTATAGAAAACAGGACAGGGAAAAAAAAAAAAAAAAAAACAACAAACTAAAAACGACCAAAAAACACCACTTTTTTTTATATTTCGTGAGCATAATGTCCCAAACCTGACTTATGCCAATTCCATGTTTTAAGCAGGGTAAATTCATATTAGGAGCATAGGAGTTTTGTAGAAAAAAAAAAAAAAAGACTTAATGACTGGTCAGTCCTATTCCAAAAGCACAGTCATTAGCCAGCTGTCATTACCCCACTGCTGTTCAGAGCTCTAATTTAATCCAAGGCAGACAGTTATATCTTCACTGGCTCTTGCTTGGCTCACTAGGAGCAGCATCTGAATGCAGAGCACTTTCATTTACATAGATCTAGAGGTTTAGTCTGCCAGTTTTGCTTTTCCCTAAGTTTGGCTGTGTTGTGATTTGTTTGGTTTTTTTTTTTTTCTAAATTTGATTGCTTTCTTTCCATTATATACTGGAATAAGATCAAGAATTGTTCTTAGTTTGACTTCACCTTTAACACTTGCAAATTTGTGCTACCGGCAACAAAAATAGTTTTTATACCAGGAGTAAAGTGAAGCTTAGCTCAGGGGCATCATTAGGAGCAGTTAGTGATTTTGTTAGTGGAATAAACAGCAAAGATTTGTGACTCAGACACTAAGAACTTATTTAATTAATGCATTTAAATATTAATTATCATTTATTGAAAAATAAAAAAGCTGTTATGATACTTTTGTCATTGTGTGGCATAGGCTATATTTCTCCCTCTTTTAAAACCAATTAAAACCATTTCTCCCTTGAATATTATTAAATTATGTTAATATCAGACTTCTTATTAGAATCTGGCGATAAATGGGCAAAGTAAAACAAGTTCAGTAATACAATTATAAGGTTAAATCTAAGATTAGTAGTGAAAAACAGTCTCTAGTAATTGCCTGTGATTACTTCTACTCACAGAATGCCAGGCCACTGATTTTCTAATACGCTAAATCAATATTCTTACAAACTCTGCTTTTCATGGTTTATAAGTAAACATTCAACAGTTTGTGAGACCCATAAACAAAGGTCAATATTGAATGTCACACTGATTCAGAATGTAATTATTGCGGGGGGGGGGGGGGGATAAATATGACATGCTGAAAATTCAGGTAATTAAAAGCCAAAGCAAATAGTGCTTTACTGCTGGAAAATGTGATTTACAGAGTGTGAGCTACATGTCCTGTATATTTTAACTTCATTGGTTGAAGAGTTTTGGTGTTTTAAAGTCACAGAGGGAAGGAGATCTAAAAAGGACTGTATATTTCACTAAACCGTGATCCTTAGTTCAAATTGTTAGTTAGGAACAGCCCAGATGAGCAAGCATAGCTTTTATGATTTTCTGTCTCTATTGCTTTCTGCTTTTTCAGTCATTCATTCTTTGAGTTTAATTGAATTAATCGGTTTTTCTAAGAACTGGATCATACCATGCTATGAATGAGTCATGTTCTTTTTTAACTTTTCTATCCCTTGGTGTTCCTCAGGCAGGGAGACCAGGGATTAACCAGCCAAGGGAATTTCAGAGCTCAGAGATGTCTGACATAGAAGTAAGAGTGAATGGTACCTACATTGGAGTGCTTTGTGGGAAGTATCTTTCTTACTTTCTTGGGGAAAAAGAGAAAAGAAAAAAAAAAGAGACATAAACCAATCCTGTTAATTTGCAGACATTTAGTGGAAAAATAAATGATATCCAGATATATCAAGCTTGCTGCAGGTGCACTAGAACATGTTCCAGAGGAGCTACTCAGGAGAAAAGGCCTAAAATGAAACAGCAACTCCAAAAAAAGGAAAACAGAGGTAGGAGGTCTGCAAAAGTTGTGATCCATGACCTATTGGAATTGTTAGTTATAATCCTACCTGGTTCCTTCATTTCTTATGCCTTTAAATTTCATTCAACTAGTTATATAGCTAGCTTGAGCTTAGCCGAGTCAAAGAACTCATTAAGATATTCAGTCTTGCTCAGTTCCCCTTAAGTAGGTCTACTAACCTGGTTTCCTACTATGTACCAGTTCACATCTCAAAATTTGCAGTAGTCCTGTCTTCTTTGTATCATGCATAAGCAAAGATCTTCTGATTACAGTGCTTTTGCTCAGTTTGTGTCTTTCTTTTTTTTAAATTCCTCTGGCACAGAAATGCATTTTTATGAGCTTTACATGAAGCTTCTAACTATATATTAAGAGCCAAATGAAAGTATTTTAGTTTAACAATGCCATTAAAAGCTGTTGTGGCAGATTAGAAAAACATTTACTCAAACTAAGGTTTTCTTTATGATTTTCCACACAATCTTTCAAAGTTTTCTTACCAGTTGTATTGCTTACCTATAAAAGATGTTGGTATGGTGCTTGCAGAAGCTATTTAAAGAGATAATGTAGAACGTTTCCAGTGGAATTCCTGGAACAAAGAATGTGTCCTAATGCATGTCATGATACACAGCCAAGTCATGATAAAAATAATGGTGAAGAAGCAAAACTCACCTAGGAGCTTGCTGACCTTGCTAGATTTAGACCTCTGTAATTAATCTTACAGCAGGATTTACATTTTTGCTGGTTTAGCACAGGAGCTTACAATAAAATTCAGGAGAATCAAATGGAAATTGGAAGATGAGAAAGTCTGAAGGTGAAGCAATGTGAGAAGAACTGTATTGTTTTGCAACATCCTGACTTTTTAGAGTATCTCTTTTTACAGATTGTCTTCATCCTGTTTTAAAGGCAGCTTATGGAAATATTTGTGGTTTTTAATCACAGTTTGTTAAAAGCAATAAATTTTATTTCTCATGTGAGTCACAAGCACAAAACCTAATAGATTCTTCTCCCTTCGGGTTTCTGCAAAAACATTAGTCAAGGAAATACCCAATTTACCTAAAACCTGTCAGGAATACTGACTGGAATTTAAATGTATATCTGCTGAAGTGCTATAATCAACAAATTCATCAGCAGCACATTCAAAAGGTCAAATTTTCTTTGAGACTTTAATTAATTCAGCAATCAACAGTGTGGATCCAAGTTCAGTTCTCAGCTATTCCAAGGTCAGTGAAAGTTGGCTTCATTGCTGAAGTCTTGTATCTCAAAATAGATCTCAAACAAACAAACAAAAAAAAAAGTATGAAAATAGGAATACAAAATGAAGTATTTCATTTTGGAAAATAAAAGTTCTGGTCATCTATAACATTCTAAACTTATCTCCATACTTTAGTGTCTGCTTCTTATGGGATTTTTTTATTCTAGAAGCTTGCTGATTTTTTTTCCATAATCTTTTCTGAAGAGAAAATGCCACTTCTGTCCAGTGCACATGTCAGTTTGTCATTGCTTTCTTTTTCTTCTCCCTTTCTTCTTCTACCTTTTTTAATCTTTTAAAGCGCTTAGGAAGGATTCATTTTTTGAGTAAAAACTAAATGTACCAGAAAAAATAATGGAAAAGTAGAGTTTCAAATAGAAAAGTTTATGTCATCTACCTGGACTTATGCAAAGCATTTGACACTGTCTCACATGACATCTTTGTCTCTAAGTTGGAGAGACATAATTTGATAGGTGGACCACTTGGTGGATAAAGAACTGGCTGGATGGCCGCACACAAAGAGTTGTGCTCAATGGCTCAATGTCCAGCTGAAGACCAGTAATGAGTGGTGTCCCTCAGGGATTAGTGCTGGGACCAGTCTTGTTCAACGTCTTTGTCAGTGACATGGACAGTGGGATTGAATGTGCCCTCAGCAAGTTTACTGATGACACCAAGCTCTGTGATTGGGTTGATACATTGGAGGGAAGGAATGCCATTCAGAGGGACCTTGACACACTTGTGAGATGGGCTGATACCAACCTGAAGAAGTTTAACTACAACAAGTGCTAGGTCCTACATATGGGTCGGAGCAATCCTAGGCACAGCTACAGGCTGGGCAGAGAAGAGATTCAGAGCAGCCCTGCAGAGAAGGACTTGGGAGTGTTGGTCAATGAGAAAATGAACATAACCCAACAGTGTGCTCTTGCTGCCCAGAAAGCCAACCGTATCCTGTGCTGAATCAAGAGAAGCATGACCAGCACGTCAAAGGAGGTTATCCTGCCCCTCTACTCTGCTCTCGTGAGATCTCACTTGGAGTACTGTGTGCAGTTCTGGTGTTCTCAACACAAAAAAGGACATGGAACTGTTGGAACAAGTCCACAGGAGGGCCACGAAAATGATCACGGGATTGGAGTACCTCCTGTATGAAGACAGGCTGAGAAAGTTGGAGCTGTTCATCCTGGAGAAGAGAAATGCTGTGTGGAGACCTCATAGCAGCCTTTCAATTTCTGAAGGGGGCCTATAGGGATGCTGTGGAGGGACTCTTCATGAGGGACTGTAGTGATAGGACAAGGGGTAGCAGGTTCAAACTTAAACAGGGGAAGTTTAGATTGGATCTGAGGAAGAAATTCTTT
>JASSUY010043075.1:74092-87697 GCA_032466535.1 Forpus xanthops | reverse complement strand
GAAAATCCAAAACACAGTGCTACACCAGCTACTACTTAAAGAAAAATGACTGCTGCTGCTGAACCCATGACAGGTACTCAACAGAACTGTGCAATCAGGAGAAACAGGGAAAATGATGAAAAAGAAGTGCAATAACTTCCCCCCTCAGGTGGATCTGACCACATGGTTGCATGATCAGTAATATTATTAATGCTGTGACAGCTGTACTCATATGAGTTCAAAGCACCCATCACCCTGATACCCAATAAAACCCTGCAACACATTCACAGCACTAACCTGGGTCATCCATCGTGGGACTTCATAAAACAGGTGTACTAGTCTAGAGAGCTGGCCAGCTATGCATTAGTGGCTCTTTAATTTGTTCTCAGCTGCTGTTGTCTCATTAGCAGGTAAGGAGAAAGTTGCATTAAAAGTTTACTGGATTCTTTAATTATAGAATTAAGGGAAGTATTGCTCTAGCAAGGGATAGTTTGAGAGGTGGGTTGTTACAGTGCTTGCTGCTACAAGCAGCATGTGAACCACTGGCCCAGAATCATGAACACCATCTCCCTTCATATAAACCACAACTGCAGCATCTGGTTTCTGATGGAAGCTCATTTACAGAGCAGTAGCTCTGACATTGTAACAATAACATTAACAGGTATTAAGACGTGGAATTAAGATTAATTTGTCTGATATCCAAGGATTATTTCTCAGATTAAATATGAATGAGAAATATTCATGTTTCAGTATTTCTGATAATATTGCATGAGTAGTTTCCCTCAGTTAATTACAGATATTTTGAATGAAATAATGTCTTAAAGTGGCTGATGAAGGAAAGCTGATTGTGGTGATCCTTGCCTAGGTAATAATGGTTCTATTCACATAGCTGGCACTTCTAAAAGGAAGATGAATTCTGGCAACTGGATCTATTTTCCTTAACAGATGTTTCAAAGTATGGTAATGAGGTGTGGGTTTCCTAGGCTATCAGCTGGAATTCACTAATCAGGAAACAGGACAAAACAGATCTGATGCAATCCATCTTTTCCCTTTAAACCTTTAAAGACCAAATTAGATTTTACATTAATTTTGCAAAACACTGCTTGCAATAAATTATGTCATAGTACATTTACCTCTGCTAACACAATTTACTCCCAAACTTTCCTTCGCTAATTCATAACTGTGTGTGACAGACATCATGTCTGATGGGTGTCAGAGTGACTCTGGCATTCACAACACTATCACATCCCCCCAGAAGAAAAAAAATAATACTAAAATATTTCAGAATAAACATTTTTTATGACATGTTCAACCAAACTCCGTAGTTTGAGAAATGCAACACATTTTTAGATAGCAAACAAAATTTATACCGAACATGAATCTTAACTAATTTCTTAAACACAGTTTTATCTTCACACTGATGAAAGCTGTACTAATGAAGGACCAGCTAGAATTACATGTCTAGCAGAGAGATGAAAGAGAATGACTCTCTTAATTAAAAGCTGAATCACATTTAAATTTTCCAATTATAGCAGTTACCAAACTCTTTTTTCCTGCACTTTTCTAGAATAACTCTCATGTACATCTCAGTATATAAAGGAGCAATCTCTGTTGTGCCAGGGTACCATATTAAATGTTCGTATAACCACAAAATGCAAATACATTGAGAACCACTTGAGAAACATGTCAAAACCTTGAGCTTCCATCACTGCTGCTCATGTAAGTGGTAAATTTGTGCCTGATGTAGCACGTCAGCCATCCTAAGATTGGTCTTTGGTTAGCAGGTATCCTGAATCTTGACAACACAGAAAGAATTAGTCATGCTTAGCTATCCTGTGCTGTTAGAAAGCCAATATCTTTGGCAGCTGTATCAATAACATTACCACTGGCAGAACTCATAGCTTTGCCGGTCACTAGTGCTACCTGCCAATTATTCCTATGAAGCCACGAAAAGAAGGGAAAATAAACAACTGGGCTGATATTTTCTGACAGTCGGCAGCTGGATTTCCCATATACAACCATGCTACCCAATTTCAGACTCAACTTTTTAGATATTTCCATGATTGAGGTTGGAGAAAACCCCCCTGGTCTGCAATTTCAGACAATTCAGGTGTTAGTTGCCTGAAAAACTGTAGCATCTCATACACTGGAAGAGTAACACGAAATGTGGAAGACCAGTGGGTACGCTTTTCTATCAGAAATGTTCCTAACTCTCACGTAAATCCTCCCAAAGTTGGACAAACTATGAAACCATGAGCTACTGCTATGAAAAACATGCATTTTTGGAAGGTTTCTTAGAGCTGGTTAAAATACTTGGACTTCTGTCTTGCTGAGGAAGGTCCATCCTTTCCCTGTCTATACTCAAACTATTCCAATAGGGAGAGAAGGGGATATACCTTCACCCCTCTGAGCTGCAGCAGTACAGGACAGTGTAATTGAGGACACCCAACTTACCTTCTCTTCACTATCTCTATATGGTTTTAACCAAAGGTTTTTAAAACTGGCATAGGTAAGCTGCTGGAATTAAATGCACAGAAAGAACCAAATTTAATACAGTCACAGGTTTATTTTTGTCCCATTGTAAAAGTTACTTGCACTTTTCATCACAATCTCTCAGGTACTTTTCTTACATTCTTATGAGTGGCTGGGAAGTGTTAATGCTCCTATAGTGCAAATAAAATACTGAGTATTAGAGATTCAAAGCAGCACTCTGAAAATGCCAGTTGTGTGGCAGAGCAGAAACTGAATCAGAGTTTCGGTTAGCCTGCTGAGAGACTGACTGGGGTAGAAGAACAGCAGTGAGCGGGGCTTTGGAAAAAACTCGAGCTAGTATCATCTCTGATAGCTTTTGTCCACTTAATTCCCACCTGTAAATTGGAAATATGTGTTCTTCATTATCTTTAGCGACTGTTGTGAAGATAAATCCATTGAATATTTTGAAGTGACCAGATGGAAACTATAAAATCAAATAGAGCAGTAACTTTTAATAGACATGTGAGTTCTAGGGAGAATATGACTTCAGAGTAGTATGGTTTATTTATATAATAAAAATAAATATTTTAGTTTTATTTTGCTTTTTTTACTGACTATAAAAGCAAGTATATATACACATGCATACCTAAATAGAGATGGGGATAAGCTACATCAAAAATTTAACTATAATAAAAATCAAAATTTTGATGTCAAATTGGCAATTTCCCCAAGTCTCCCATTAAATAACTCCCTCTACTAGCCGTAGAGTTAGAGTTGCCCTTAAAAAGGAGAATTTGAAAGACAGTGGCAAAACAGGTAATGTATTTTTCCCTCTGCTGCTTGTGTAAAAGACAGTAAAATGTATTTTCATTGTCACAAGCAAAACTCTAGCTGTTTTCTGCTGAGCCGTTCCTGTATTGACCTGGAACAAGCAAATAGCCAAGCTTATGTCTGAAGTTTGATGTGTCCATAAGTAATGGGTAGTCATAAAATACACTGATAAGCACTACTTTATATTTATGTTGAGTGGTTCAAAAACTATTATGCTAGTCCTACTGCTAATGACAGAGATTATGAATAGGAAGTGTTAGTTTTACATCAGTCTTTGCCAGGTGTTCATATCTAGCACCCATTCTTTTCTTCAGACTATGTGAAGTTGTTAATCTTGTTCTAGTTTTGGATAGACAATTTTCCACACACAAGCCTGTAAAGAGGCACAAGACATTACTCATGAAGTCATCAAAGTAGAGCATTAGGAGGCTGAACCAGCACACATTTCAATTCCATAATGTACAGGAATGGTGCTTCTGAGACAAGAAAGTTTTTATAGAAAGTGCCTTACATTTCTGTGGATACAAAAATACTTTTTTTGAACCTACTAAGTCCACTGCTTCCCACAATCACTTTAATGCATATGCTGAGCAGAATTTCAAAGCCTTCCTGAAGAAACCAAAAGCAAAATGGGTTTTCATGATCTCCTTAAGCAATAGCCCATTCACTAGTAAAATTTGACCACACTTTGCTGTTCCCTTAGTGCTAAAGAAAACAGAAATACAAGAAAAAACTCTGGACTTGAGAACTTTCAATAGCTACCATCACAAAACAATCCAAGGCAGGATTTGCCTAAGCTCTGAAACTAAGCAATGTTGAAGGCATTAATAATTGATTAATAATTTATACTGGTGTCACCTTTCATTTACTATCCCCATTCATATTTTACACATTCATCAACATCGTTTCATTTCAGTGGCAGCCGCATGTTCACTGAAAACACTGCAAGGAGCTGACAGTGGGTTCAAAGGAACTCCTATTTTGCTGGTTTGCTAGCATCTGGGTATTTCACTTAAACTTGTGCTCATCTCCTCAGTATTTTGAAGCTTGCAGTCAAAACGTTTACTGTCACATCCACTTACCCACCCGAACCCCTTCCTCGACCATTTTGCCAACAAGTCATCCAAAAACACCTCTGAAATTTCTTGCATTTGACGGTCTGTGATATTTCAGACTACTACCAACTTGCTCCATCATACTGTAGCTATTGCAGAGCAGCATCCTGATGCCTAGCTCAGAGCAAAGTGACAATTAAATCCAGCTTATTTAGAGAAAACATTTGATTTCTATCACTAGCATCACATCAGCAACAAGCAGCCTAAATTCAGTTTTGTTGATTTACATACAAGGAATCATAAAACAGTCACTACCTTGGACCTGATTTTAGACAAAGGATCTGTCTGCCTCTATGCACCTTTAGCCTCTCTGCAAGTCACCAGTGGTCCCTGCTGTGCAAAGCAGAGTTCTTCACTTTCCTGTATCCTGAGGGCTGTCAGAGAGATGCAGTTTCTGTCACTGTTTCTTCAGCTAAAAGTGAGTTGTGATTCCTGTATTAGCATACCATCATTGCACACAGACATCCTGCACAACTAAAAGCACTGTCCTGCACTTTGACAGTATCTGCCAGAGGCAGTGTCATGTTACTGGAAATTTCCAGGTATCTGCTAGGGACCAACTCCAGTGCTAGCATTTTCATTCTATCATAAAATTTTGGAACAGCCATAGCAGTCAGCATCTGGTCTACAGGGCTTTCTACTCAGTGGCTTTATTTTGTAATATAGCACTACTGTTCCTATTTTCCTAAAGAAGGATGAACCTCCTGGCTCTATGTTCTTCCAAGATTCGAAAAATGCACTCCTCTCAGGTGAATTTTGATTTTCTGGCAGCTCTCAGGGATGTGCCTCACACTTGTTCTCACTTCCTTTCATTCAACAATTGCTATGATCTAGTATTGCTTGTCTTGTATACAGTGCCAAGCAAGTGCACACATCCAGATTTTAACACCACAAGGCAAATAAGCATAATTCTCATACGCTCATTATTTCCTACAAACAGACACCATCCCTATGCCACAGCTGAATTTGGCATGGGATTTAGCAGCACGGTTGATATGGAGACCTCTCTTGTTGTCATTCTGAAAGCTAATGCTTAAAACACAATTTTAAATTACTTATTTTGTTGTTCTCATTCACAGCTCCATTTAAAAGCTTTCTTTTATGAGACCATAAGTATTAAACAGAGTGCAGTCGGCACATTAATTTCTGATTTCATCCATGGATTGTAACAACCAGCTTTTCATACAGAAAGGATAGGGTTCACAGGCATATATTTTAAATTGTTGCTTTATTTCTTACACCTCTATGCAGAGCTGAAAGAGAAAATTAGAAGCTCAGTTTCCTATAGTAAGTACTTCAAGCCAAGAGGAAAGTCAGATACAAAGGAAAAAGAGAACAAAATTTTCACTTTTGTTTAGGTTATAGTTCCTTCCTTTTCACAATAAGAACTGACTGATGTATGATTAATCCACTAGTGATTTTCAATTATAAGCTGCTTTGCTTTTTTCAACAATTTAAGTAAATATTTAGAGTTTCAAATAAATTGAATAAAAATAAATAAAAAATAATTACAATATATGCTGCTAGCACTTTCCAACAGTGCAATGAATAACATGATTGAGTCACACACATACTTTTCATTAACTTGTCTTCCCAGTTCAAGGAGCTGCCCAGTTTGAACACAGTTTTTCTCTCCTTATATTATATTACAGTAGAGAATAGAATTAACTTTTTAGTCATTAGAAAAAGTGATGTCAAAGACATGTACTCATGTCTGGAGACAAGTATGAGATTGCGATTGTTCTCACTTCCTGAAAAAGCTTAGTTGAGAACTGTTTTCTCTCAAATTCTGTCCCATCCAGCTACATTTTCTTCATATCATGGAATCATGTTACTCAGCTGGTGACTAAGGAGACATTGGAAACTGGCCCAAGAAGTAACCAAAAAAAATTCTGTTTTTAAACAAAGATTTAAAAAATGGCAATCATCTTCCCTTTTGTTACAAGTAAACAAACAGAAACAAAGAAATAAAAATGACATAAAGGAACTTCATTAACCTTTTTGTCTGTTTGTTTTAAAACTAAATTAAATATGGAAACAAATACTCTGTCTACCTGTTGTTTTCAAAATGCTTTGGCAGCCCTAGGATTTGTTTGAGAAAGGGCAGGTTACCTACCTGGGTTTAAAAGAGTGAGAATTTGCATCACAGAAGGAACAGTACTTTTGACACAAGTTCTCACCCTAGAATTGAGCATCCAAAATGCCTCCAAGGAATCACTGCAAGAGAAAAGGACTGTAATTTTAAATTTAATTTCAAGTTCTCAGCAAAGTCTAGTAGAAAGCAGAGACAGTTTTAATTTGCACTTGGTGTAGCTTATACCATTGAGGAATCATGTTAAAGCACTGTATGCTATTTGTTGTTTTTCAAGTGTTCAGCTTTGTGCTATTCTGAACTGCTATATTGAATTAGATATTGAATTGCTACAAACTAGCCAAAAGAGGAGTTCATCTAGTCAGATCATTTGCTAGCTATATGTGCTTAATGAAAACGACAAGAGAAAAACATGGTGGATTTTTGGTGATACTACACAAAAGTAGTATCTCAATTCACAACTTGCCTGATTCAGCATCCTCAGCCTTTTACTGATTAAAAGGTCCCAGCAAACTTCTCATTGCTCAGTCTATTCTTCCATAGCCTCCTATTGTATTCTTGGTAGAGATGTTTCCCTGAACCTAGCAGGATGAAAAGTAACTGTAAGAAAGATACACTTCAAGGAGCATTGCCTTCTGCCATGGATGGTACAACAGAAGGATTATTTAGAAATTGAGAAGTTATTATCAGAGCTTGAACTGAAAGGGAAGAAAAGGACAACTGGGTTTGACCAGTGCAGTAGAGGAGCTGCAAGTCTTACTATCTTCTTCTAGTGGTAAGAATTGCCTGCCAACTGACTGAAAATGTTACATATTCATTCAGTGATGCCCACTAGGCTGCTGGTGCTGCACTACACAAGAGCTTTCATTGTCCTTTCCAAGCACAGATACCTGAGATCCATGAACACTGCACCAATCAAGGCATAGAAATCACTGTCCTGAACAAAATTGACACAAATCTACAATTCTTGTTCTCTGAAGTACTCTCATTGACTTTGTTATAGCATTTAGGCCTTAACTTTTCCATTGTACACAAGCAATGAAAACAGTATGGATTCAGCTGAGATTAAAACGGAAAAATCCTGTGAGATGATATGAAGACTTCCGTCCAGCACAGGAATTATTAATAAACAACAAACTGAATGCATGACTTCTATGTCATTGAAAGACACACACACACACATACATGCTGATCAACTATAAAATTGTAATCTGTAATCCAAATTCAGTTTTCAGACTATAACTATCTGCACTCTCCAATGGGATATTTCATTTTTGGAACACCTACATATGTACATTAAACATGAGAAAATACTACATTCTGAATACATACATTCAGTAAAGAAGTGACAATGCTCTTGGTATGAAGGCAACACAGTGATTATTACACTGTGAATGCATCTGTCATCCTGACATCTAGCTTTGCTTAATTACTTGTATGATATCTTTACAGAAGTTTAGAAATATCTCGTTTCATCCAAACTGACATTTTTTCAGAGTAAGCCTGTGTTATTATTTGAGAGATATAATAAAAGAACAGCATTAGAAGCATTGTTTCACACATGAAGTTACTTGTCGTACAGTTTCATTACATCACACAGTCTATATTAATTCAAGTGACTAGCACTCTGGTCTAACCATCTTAAAATATTTTAGGCTCGAGTAAGAAGAGCCACACTCCGAGGCTATACCCAAATGTCTGTATTTTGATTTGAACTGACCATTAAGCAGAGTTTCTGTACAGCAACAACCCACAGTTTTGAAGTGAAAGCCCAAATCACACCACTTTAGTGGAAACAAGAGCTACAATAGAAACAGCTTCAGAAACACCAAGGCACTGCCCAAACCCAGAGGCAAACCCTCAAATAGCACCATGAGCAAGAAAAGTACATCATTAAAGCACTTCCAAGTTTCAAACCTCTCTGATCTGAAATGATTGTGAAGTTTTATGAATATAGGTATGATAGGGTAGTCTAAACCATTTTAGTTGACCTATCCCTAATAGAAAACTGAGACCTGGAGATCAGTAATCACTGAATACGCAGTTAAAATTCCCTGCAAATGAAACTGAAACCTGAGTTTCAGAACTGAGTGAAAAATCTGGTTTACCTTATGCCTTTCTCCAATAATATATTTACAAGCATTCTTCACAGGTAGCTATGATTTTATGCCTTATGATATGTTAAATGGATTCTTTGGGATTTACACATGGCAGCTGTGCAAAACCCCTCCATCCCTTGAGAACAAGTCCTGCTTCCAGACCACATCCAGGGTGAGATCTGCACTTTGGCCCTGCTGAATGCCTCAGCCAGAGGTGGACTCATCCTGGAACTCAATGCTCAAGCTCTGCCTCTAATTAAATTATGGTTAAGAGATTCACTGGGCTATCCTCCCTGAGATACTTTTTGCACTTCTCCCATTTACCATACAGTATTGGAAGTCACCAGGGCTTTGGTTTATCCTACTGCTTTAAGCACACCCCCTATGATTTTTTTGTGTACTCTTCACTAGGTTATAATCAGTTTTTAGTCTCGAATCATTAGAGTCTTACAAAACTCTACCAAGGCTCCTCTACCATGATTCCCCATTGGCCTACTCATTAACACCTTCCACTCATCTAGAAAACATGAAATGTCTCCTCCTGCATGTAGGAAAAGCAGAAACTTCAGAGGCTTCTACTGCACCTGACAAACACTGTACAACGAATATCAAGGGAAAAGCTGTGAGTGGCTTGCAAAATCCTCAGTAGCAAAGATACCACTGCTGGAGATCACCATGCTTCTGGCACAAGCAGGCCAGTATACAGCCTTGCAGTCCTTATTCTCCAGCCAGACCTACAACAGTCTACAAATATCTCCTTTCCTATGACAATTTCACCGTAGTAACTGCCATGTAACTCAAAGGAACTCCAGGAAGACACATTTGTCAGCCTGCCACTCTGAATAGGAATAGCTTTAGTAAAAATGCATCAAGACCCACATCTTGGACTGTATATGTGTTCATCAACATCAAGCTTTGCAAACAGTGGCACAGGACATTGGAGAACAATACAGCAACTGGTGGGTAGGAAGAGAGAGAAAGCAGGTGACATTTGCTTTATGTTTTCTCTGAAAATCAGCTGTAAGACCAAGGGCTTTTAAAGTCCCCACAGAGACACATAGCTTTATGAAGCATCAGTAACAGCTGAGTCTTTAAGGTAGGAAGGATGTGAACTGACCTCCTGGGTAATATTACTGGCATTACTTTTGCTCATTGCAGAGTTTCAGTGAATCTTGGAGAAGCCTCTAAAGTTGCTGAATTTTCTTTCAGTCATAAACTGTCCCTTTTAGTTTCATAAAATTACTGGCTAACACCATGCTACCACCATGAAGAGCTTGAAGAACGCTCAGGAGATTACCAACACCACTGCCTAGCTATCTGGAGAATAAATGATGCGAGGTGTCAGGAAGCACTTCTAAAGAAATTGGAATTGGACTAAGAGTAAAATGTGATAAAGACACTAATTTCTAATGATGATACAATTAACTGTCCCAAAAATTTGTTTGGTTAATGAAAAGTCATTACCCAAGATAAAATACAAGAGCAGATGTTAAATGATCTGCAATACAGACAAAGATCCTACTGTTTTCTATTTAAGCAGTAAAGCTGCACTCTCCACTTTTAAGACTATCAACATGGAATTTACTTTGACCGATTCAGTAAAAAGACTTCAGTGAAACCAATAACAATTAATGATGGGGAGCTGCCATATGACTGGAAGCAAAGGCTGAAAATTCGTGCTTATTAAGTGTTAATCAAAGTTTGCTAGAACGCATTCTGAAACAGAGCTGCCATCTGCCATACTTAAGGACAAGAGTAAGAAAGAAAGAGCTAGGTAAAGGAGACAGGGAAAGTAAACAAAATATTATAAAGTGCTGACAAAATGCAGCCAAAGAGCTGACACAGTGATGAATGCCATGCTGCCTGTGGAACAACAGAACATGACCTTGAGGTTTTGCTTCCCATCCAGCTCTTTGAGGAAGCTTAGAGGGCAAAACATGTGTGTCAAGGGAGTGCAGTGTCTGCACAGCACTTCAGAGAATTTCTGATTCCCTGCTCTATAGACTTTTGGGATTCCATCACTGTAATATTGATTTCTCATCACTACTTTGATTCTGCTGCCTTCTTTCTACTGAACTCTGAAAAAACATAAGCATGTTTGACTACAACCACTTCAAAGAACTTTGTGAGAGGTTGAAGGTAAAAGAAAGGGTGTTGAATGATCAGGCATTAAATATACCTGCTGCAAAACACTTTGAGACATCATTTGACAACAACAACAAAGATGCAGGGTCAGATAGAGTATAATTTAAAAATTGTTCTGTGACAATTATTCTAACATTAGAAAAATATGAAGATGATCATGCTCAATGACACCTTAGAGAGAAAAGAATGACTAGACACATGAAGACACGTCTATTTCCCTTCTATCTTTCCCTTGCTATTTACATCTTGCTTCCTATTTGTGTTGATCTGAGTCATAGGATTGACACTGAGCACCGAAGAATGTTAAGAGTTTGAGTACAGCCTAACTACCTGCACCTTTCTGAAGATGCCACATCTCTTATCCAAGTTGGCACTTGGCCCTAAGTCTTTTTCAACCTTCTAAATCGAAGACAATAGTTACAGAATTTTTTTTTTTTAACTCTGATCAGTTTCTGGTTCTGCACATCCAGGATACAAGTAATATTGTACCTTTCTGTCTTGTCAACATGCTGTAAAATGTATGCGTGCTTTCTTAACTATCAGAATAATGTAAATTTACATTGGAGTACTCTTACATGTGAAAACAAGCAGGAGCCATGTAAGTGCAAGACAGTATTGGAAAAATAAAGCTATCAGATTCTATGGTTCTGTCAGACAGAAACAGGACTATATTCTGCCTTCATTTAAATGTCAGCCTCCTGACATTTCAATGGATACAAAGATAACTTAACTAAAGCATATCATATTTTGCTACATACACTCCTTATTGCACACTCATTTGTATATGTGACATAGGTGAAAGCACCGTGCTGCTAAAGCCTGTCCATCTTTCTGACTATTATTAGTAATCTAATGAAAGATATTAACCCTACTTGGACACCTTACATCACTGATACGTGAAGCATTGTAAGTAAATTCCTTATTTACTTGAACAGAACATAAGATGCTTAAAGACCCAATGTAGCAGCCAGCTCAAATTTAAACATTTAGGTATGTTAAATGGTTTAAAACATTTTTTTTTTGCCTAGCTCCTGAGCTTACTTCAGACTTGGATAAAAAAGTAATACAGATCATGAGTGTATTCATCCATGAAGAAAGCCCCCACACGTCCTGTGGTCAGAGACAGAAAACATCTCTGATGACTTGTCATTGCCCAATCAGTGCAAGGAGCAGAGCACCAGGTGACAAGGAATATTACAAAGTCCTGTACCAGTTGAGCAGTTCAGAGTAGAGCTCAGGAGAATATGTAGAACCAAAGCAGGTAACTTTTACACCTAGCACTCTGTTTTGCTACCTTGCTTTGTGTGTTTTGCTGCAAAAAACCTAAGGGACAGCATGCTATAATGCCACTACAAAAACATAAATCCATATGCTGGACAGTCAGTCCCAGATGATGAAGTGCTACACCACACACAGCACGTGCTCTCTTTTGCTTCATAGGGGTATCAGAAAGGACACAGGAAGGGCACTTGACTCACTGTGGGGGTGGAGAAGGGGTACAGAACATGTCAGCTTGCTTAACTACTACAAATAGATCAGTTTCTGAGGCCTAGGGTCATCATGGCAAAATAGGAACAAGGCAAGCAGCTACCTGATTCAACAGCCTTTCTTTTTATATATGTACAGAGACACATCATGTCTTCCAGCTGCAACTTCCTGTGAGCAACAAGTTTCAGCTCCATTATCCTGCTGCTGAACCTGTAAGCAGCTTTCAAACAAAAGGAAAACCAGAATCAATTAGATATCGACATAACAAAATTTATGTAAAAATCTTCAGTGATAGGGAAGAGTAAGGGATGAAGGATGAAGAAAAGGATATGTTACACATCAGTATTCTTTCCCCTCTTACGTGTTTGTATTTTGATACCCTTAAAATTAATTTAAAATTAAAAATTTCCAATCATTTCACATGGGAGTTTTGGCTGTGCATTGCAACTAGGAAAATAAAATGCATAAAGACAGCAAGACTCACTCAAGTATATGCTCTTAGTACAGAAAGGATATTTGAAGCTGCTTTTATCACTTGTTTGGTTTATTATTTATGAGGCCATCTGCAGCCAGTCAGTTCACCTAAGCCTGGTCACAGCTGAAAAGCCTCTTTGTTGTTGTTGTTTCTGCTCTTTCTGACATGGAACCTGCCTTTAAAAAGACATGATATGAAATGTACTACTCACAACTGCCCCCTCTTTTCCCCAGTAGCTGTATGATTGTTTGATGTTAATGCGATCAAGGTCTGCAGGATATTGCTTGTTACCACCCTTACAAAAAGCATCTCATATACAGTCAATTCAAATTGATGGGTTGACAAGCAAAAGTAGCATACTTATGCTTATTCTGTTCAGTTGCCGCAATTTTTCTCGGCCTTTTTTTTCATTTAAATATCTTTCAATAGCAGGAAGTCCTGCTGAATAAAATATCTGAGAAACATATATTACAGGCATATTAAAGTATAACTAGAGCCCATTTTTCTAAGTCAAGATCTAAGCCAATCTTCCCTCATTTAGTTTCACATTTTCCACATACACTCAGCAATGCAGTCCCATGCCCCATACCTTGTTAGGTCAGGCTATGGGTGGTTAGTTTGTGCACAGAAAAGCTGTCATTCCTTAAAGAGTGGAACAATTCCTGAGGATCTATGACCATCTTTTTGGACACAGAGAAGCTATCCTGGGCTGCACCAAAAGGAACGTGACCAGCAGATCGAGGGAGGTGATCCTGCCCCTCTACTCTGCTCTTGTGAGACCTCACTTGTAGTATTGTGTGCAGTTCTGGCATCCTCAACATAAAAAGGACGTGGAACTGTTGAAACAAGTCTAGAGGAGGGCCATGAGGAAGATCAGGGGACTGGAGTACCTCCTATATGAAGATAGGC
>JASSUY010043075.1:50099-73992 GCA_032466535.1 Forpus xanthops | reverse complement strand
GACATGGAACTGCTGGAACAAGTCTAGAGGAGGGCCATGAGGAAGATCAGGGGACTGGAGTACCTCCTATATGAAGATAGGCTGAGAAAGTTGGGGCTGTTCAGCCTGGAGAAAAGGCTGCTTGGAGACCTCATAGCAGCCTTCCAGTATCTGAAGGAGGCCTATAGGGATGCTGGGGAGAGACTCTTCGTTAGGGACTGTATTGAGAGTACAAGGGGTAACAGCTTCAAACTTAAACAGAGGAAGTTTAGGTTGGATATAAGGAAGAAGTCCTTTACTGTAAGGGTGGTGAGGCACTGGAATGGGTTTCCCAGGGAAGCTGTGAATGCTGCATCACTGGTGGTGCTCAAGGCCAGCTTGGACAGAGCCTTGGGTGAGGTGGTTTAGTGGGAGGTGTCCCTGCCCATGGCAGGGGGGTAGGAAGTAGATGATCTTAATGTCCTTTCCAACCCTAACTATTCTATGATTTTATGAGTCTGTCCCTTGAAAAAACATGGGAAACTTTTGGACTGTGATGGCCACCACAGGTAATTCACTTTTAATATTCTGAGAATACCACATCAGAACTTACTACAGCTATTACTTTTTTTGTAAATCTTGCATTTACAAACATCAGCCTGCAGTTAAGGATCTATTGTCAACTCCAAACCGAACAATAACTGCTGGCCAAACGCAAGCTGGATAATCACAAAATTTGAAGTTTTGAATGTGACTTTGAACCTCTAGAATGCAACAAGACCACATTTCCACGCTTTTCCTCTGCAATCATGAAGACTATCAAGTTTCTTTTATTGACTTCTCACAGGAACTATAGATGTAAAGAAATTGTATGGCTACATGTCTTTCAGTAAAACTACTAGAAATGACAGTGTTGTATCATACAATTTAAACATTAAAGTTTAGGTATGAGGGATGAACAAGGATCACTGACTGTGATGTATAGCCATACAAATATTTTCAATATTCCAAACAGTGTCTCAGGGTTATGGTTAAGTGCGTATGATGAATTAAAGAAAAAATAGCAGCAACCCTTCATTTATGTAAGTGCCCAGTATGCCCTAGTCATGACCATTTCATCTCAGTTGGAGCAATCCTAAGCATAAATGCAGCCTAGAGGATGGATTGAGATGGATTAAGAGGATGGACTGAGAGCAGCCGTAAGAGAAGACCTTGGGGGTGTTGATTTACAAGAAGTCAACAAGTATCATCAGTGTGTCACAGGACTGCATCAAAAGGAGCATGATCAACAGATCGAGGGAGGTGATTCTCCCCCTCTACTCCACTCTGCTGAGAACCCACCTGCAGTACCGCATTCAGCTCTGCAGCCCCCAAAGCAAGAGGGACCTGTTGGAGCAAGTCCAGTGGAGGGGCATGAAGATGATCAAAGGGCTGGAGCATGTCTCTTCCGAAGACAGGCTGAGAAAGTTGGGCTTGTTTAGACTGGAGAAGAGAAGGTCCTGGGGAAACGTTATAGCGGCCTTCCAGTACCTAATGTGGCCTACAAGAAATCTGGAGAGGGACTTTTTACAGGGGCATGCAGGGATAGCATAAGGGGGAATGGCTTTAAATTGAAAGAGGACAGATTTAGATATGTCTGTGAGAGTGGTGACACATCTGCACAAGTTGCTCATAGGAGCTGTGTCTCCCCCATCCCTGGCAGTGTTCAGGGCCAGGGGGTTTTGAGCAACTCGATCTAGTGGAAGGTGTCCCTGCTTATGGCAGGGGAATTGGAACTAGATGATATTTAAGATACTTTTCAGCTCAAGTCATTCTATGAGTCTATCATTTTCTATGGAGCTGCAGCACTTCCACATGCTATAGGAGGAATATCTGCTAGGGGCATTTCTCTAAGACTGGACATGTAATTTTTTCAAGCTCAATATTTTCTTGGCAGTTTTTTATTATTAGCATTATTACTATTATTAATATTGGTTTTTTTTTTTTGCTTTCTCTCCTCCTTTTTTTTTTCCTCACCGACAGGCTTCTCAAGCATTCCAGCAGGCAGCACTCTGTCATCTTTGCCTCTGCTGTGGCTTAACCCAAGAGCATGGGACTCCTTAATGCCAGGGTCATTGCTCATGACCTGCTCCAATCAATGACTGGCCCCTTCTGGGTAACTCTCCCCAGTTTATATACTGGGTATGATGTGCTGTGGCATGGAATACCTCTTTGTATAGTCTGGGTCAGGTGTCCTGTCTCTTCTTCCTCCCAGCTTCCTGTGTCCCTCCTCTCTAGCAGAGCATGAGAGACTGAAAAGTCCTTGCTCAGGGTAAGCACTACTGAGCAACAACTAAAACATTGGTGTGTTACCAGCATTGTTCTCAGACTAAAGCCAAAACACAGCACTGCACCAGCTACTAGGAAGAAAATTATCTCAGCCAAAACCAGGACACCCTAATATCTTAAAGTGCAAATTTCAGGCTGGGTGTGAACAAATTAACGCTGCTCTGACTGAAACAGTATTTTGTCCTAAGGAAAATTATATTGCACAAGTGATCAGAACATGATGATATTTGTCACCCCACATCTTCTAAATGCATTTACAAATCAATGGCTGAAGAACAAACGCAAAATGTCAGATCTAAATTAGAAAGCTCAGCATCCAAAATGTTCTATTTCTCAGATGTGCTGTAGCTGAACTGCATTCAAACAGAATGGTTTTTGCTAATGCTAACCCCTAACTGAAGTTGTCATGTCAATACAGATGATCATCAACTTACATTTAAACTATTTAATCACAAACAATGAAGCAGGACCTTTTACTTGAATCACTAGACAAACAACTGAAGACACCTATTTGCAATAAAGTATGATCATGTAAACTCATGTTTCCAAAATACATTCTGACACCTTGCTCTGTGTCAGTGCTGCTAAATAAGATGAAAGAGCAAAGAATTTACACAACCTACCATCTGTTTTCTCCAGATAAAGTATACACGCTGTTTTCTATGTCTATTCTGGAATACATGGAGCTTCTACCAATTCCATGGAAAATTATTCCTCAAGGTATTAAATCTGGAAGTCCTTGAATTCTACCCACTACCATAAAAAAATATTTTCTAAATTTGAAGTCACATTCTGCCAAATTTGTATGAAGAGACAACAGAGGACAAAAAAATGATGAATACACTTTATCTCCCTGCATTCCTTTGTAGACCTAGTCTTTACTTCAGGAATTGCCTTCAATTAAACCAGTGATCGTCTTGGGGGAAATAAGATCTGGGGAAATAAGATTCTGCATTTCATAAATAGAACTGGAAGAATCTGGCTCCATACCTGCATCCAGGCATCCTTCCTTACTATACAATCCAAATATTGATATAAGTTTATCACAGGAGGCAACACACACTTGGCAATGCTAAAACATTTGAATCTTTCTTGGTAAGCAAGGCCATTGCACTCCAGAGGAAAGGGAACTTGGGTTTTGTTGACCAATCATCATATTTTGAGTGTGATAGAAATTCAAGCTTGAGGTAAGTCAACAAATGATATGATCCTGAATAGTACAGCCAGCATATGTAGCATTTACTTCCTATATTCTCCATACCATCTGTCACAGGTTAGAAAGATCCACATCATCTTTCACAGCCTGTGGATGAGTCTCATACCTTAAAAATGCCTCTGTTAGAATGACTGGGGGGCAAAATGTGAAAAACTACCCTCCAGTGGCTGAAGACTCAACACACCGAAGCAGTGAATTGAGGCAGTTTGTTATTTCCATGCAGTGTTTCAGTCTGTTATATACCAAAGTACACATGAGCATATGAAGTTTATATTTCAACCTGTTTTTTTTTCCCAGTGGTCTTGCTGCCCTTGCATTAATACCTGTTCTGCAGCTAGACAGTACTGCAATACTGCTGTACTGAATGAATTTCACTAGGCCTCATTTTCAGTTAGCAGATGATGCTGTAAAATACACTAGTGTTTAAAAATGTTTGGCCTTGTTACCTCGCAGCTTTCTTTTTTAAAAACATCTCTCCTCTGAAATTTCCACCTGCACCTACAAGTGACAACTTTTTATTACCAGGCAAAAAAACTTAGACATTAATCCCAACGGAAGGACCATAAAATTGGTTTTGGCCTGCTTTGAAAATTCCTTGCTATTTACCTCAGCTAAATCCATGAACCAATCTCCAGTTTTGCAGCTTTGCTTCCTGAACTCATGTATTAATGATATGTCAAAATCTAAAGCTCCCTGAAGAAAAGAGGTTGCTATGGGATACTGAGAGCTTAGGAGCAAAGTGTAGGAAGACATATCCTGCTAAGAAAGGCTCCAAGAGACCTTGCTGTGTCAGCCACTATTACTTTTTGTATCTTTAGATGAAACAAAATCACTGTTCTGGGAGCCAGTGGGCATCTGTCAGCCCTGATTGCTCCATACTACTGACCATTTCAACAGGACTATAGGAATCCATTAGTGGAAAGGAAACTCCTCTGGTTCTACAAAAGCTCTGACTTTGCCACCTGGTATTGGGGCTGTTCTCCTGCAACATATATAGACAAATCACTTTTATTCAGCAGTAGCTGTCTGTAATCATCCCTTCCCTCCTAGCTTTTTAAATGTGCCCAAACACATACTCAAAGAAATTGTGTGCTACAGATTAATGGTGCTTATGAAGGAGGAAAGAAGAACAAAGTGTGGAAGTTCTAGGTGGGGTTAGCCAGCCAGCCAGGCATCATTTCCTCAGAGGTAAAGCTGACTTTGGGAAAAGAAAAGAACAAGAGGAAGAGGTGAAGACTAGAAAACATTACTGCTGAAGGACAATTTCCCACAGAGAGCATAGCTTCTGCCAGAAAAGTGTGCTTGGTGAGAAAACCAGAAATCTGAATTGCCTGAAGGACTAACAAGTGGGAAGGCATTTGTGGCAAGTTCCCTGTATGCATCAAAGAGCTTGGTCACTGATCTACTTAGAAGCATTTATAAATTCCCACAGTGAAGTAGTCACACTAAAATCTTTAAAATTTCACTTTTTCTGAATGAAAATCGTTGCCACAGAGCTACAGTACTGTCCTGGGCTCAGCAGTAGCAGCCATTTTTCTCCTTCTTGGAGCCATATAAGTGGCTTCTGATACAATCTTTAGCAACAGACAAGTTTACAGAAATTCAGTTTTGGCTGCAAATTATTCACAAAAGAGAAGAAAAGCTCTACTTGAGTAAAAATGTGCACTTCCCCCCTCCCTCCCCCCATCTCTTATAGCAAACTCACTCTTCGTAAGCGTAGCTGTAAAGATTTGATTGTAAATGTTGCGCATGGTAATCTTACTGTTTCAAAATGCTATCTAAGCCTTAACTTGTAAAACTGACTATGCACTTACATGTCTTATACATTTCTAATTAAATTCCTTGAAGGTTAACATAAAATTTTGCCTCCGGATTAGCAATGATGTCCAGTTGAAGCATAGGTGATACTGATGATTTCCAGCACAGCTATCTAAAAATACAGTGTCTACAGCTATCTAAACATATAGCTAACACACAGGGTTTGTTCTTCCTCTTCTGCAGTCAGTTGTAGAGATAGAAGTGAGACAAAATAATTCACAGGAGACAGTGTGCTGTTCAAGAGCAAGTGTATTGTGTTCACCAGCAAATGTACTGTGCTCACTAGTCATAGAGTGACTCGGGGAAGTAAGAGAAGGTGCCTTGTCATCATGGCTTCCAGTTGAAGACCATGCTGGATTCTGTCAGCAGGACCTATTTTCTATCATTAGCATTCAACACTAAATACAAAACAAGAAACCCAATACACATTTCAGCTGTACAGGACTGATAACTTTTCATGACAGAATAAGAATTACAGCATTTATCTCCAACATGAGATACAAGATAGATCCAATTGAATATATAAATGAGAAGACACCTAAAATCTTGTGTTTCTGTTTCTGGAAAAACTGCATTACAAAAAACTACAGAGAATTTACAGAAGAGAAAGAAAAAATATTGAAGAACAGGACATTGTGATTTATGGGTGAAGATCAAAAGATTGATTCCTAGTTAAGTTAAGGCTGTGCTTAAAGGGCATATGAAAATCATCTTGAAGTATTGGAATGTCATAAGCAATGAAATGAGAGAGAAATCACTTTCACTTTATGGACAAAATTAGCAATAATCGAATAATCATAACAAAAAGCAAATTTAAGGTAATAATAGATAAGGAAACATCTCCCAACAGTGAATTTTACTGCACTGCAGAGGTTTTTCTCAGAAAACACTGGGGCTACACCTCATAATGTAAATGCACATGCTAACTCATCCCACAGGGGCAAAAGAACAGTTTAAGAAAGCTCTCTGTGACAGCTTTCTCCTGTGAACTTGCAAGACTAAATTAAAAACTAAGAAATAAAAAGTGTCTTGACTTCAGAACAACAAATGAGAGCAGACTCTATGAAAATGTGAGCTAAAAATTACAGTTCTTGGTTTTGTTTATGCTTTTTCTCCTACTGGAAAGCTTTGAGTCTCTTTAAAAAACCAAGACAGAATACAGCAATAATACAAAATTGCCTTTGGTGAAATATTTCTCCTTGAAAAGCATTTTTAGTTCAACAGTATTTTAAAGGTAAGAAATCTCTTGCAAATTGCAGAATCTTTCAAGCCAGAATCTTCTGATTTGAAAGCAACCACAGAGATTTTCTGTCCAATCTATTTCTTAATAAACAAGAAATCGTCATTAATTTTTGACCATATTATCAGTGATCTACTGTCTCATTTATTTCTAAATTTAAAAAATAAAAAAACAGCAAAACAAACATGAGATAACAACTATTGAAACAAGCAAAGAAATCATTCAACTACCCAGCTCCCATTGTATGCTTTTGAAAACTTCACTCCTCCCTGGTGTGAGTGGAAGCACAATGACGTAGTGGATTCAGATTGGACTGATGGCCTGGCTAACTATAGCATCAATTCCTACACATAGACAGGACAAAACCCACACAATGAATACTGCATTCAGGCAGACAACAGCCTTGGATCATTAATGAAGAATATACTACACCCTCATATCTTTGAATTCTACTTTCTCATGCAAGGCATCACTTTCAGGTGAAAGCCAAAGCTCTTGGGAGTAGGGTTTTGAAAAGCTGTTGTAATTTAGTGGCAAAACTTCCACTGATTTCTGTGAAATATTATGTTTGTCAACAAAAAATGTTTTGTTTTGTTTGTCAACAAAAAATAAATATTCAGCAGTCCCAGAGGCTGAACCCTTTAACTATCAAGAGGCATAGCACCATGGTCAGTTACTCAGTGGTAAAATGACATCTGTAAATCTACAGTTGACTTGGAGAGTAGCATGAGTTTGGGCCATGTGATGCTAGGCAACTAATGCAGACAACTAGTTTTCCTAGGTTTCTTCCAAAATCAAGTAAGAGTGATATGTATCACTTAGCTACTTTGCATTGCTCTCAATATTTGAGTTTAAAATTCAACATATTCAGGCACAGTGCTGATTCTCTACTGTTTCCACCTAAAAGGACTCCTGGTGATGGGATTTAATTCTCCTCACCACAGACATCTGTAGTGTTGAAGTATACCTCTAAAGCATGTTTCAGATCCCTTGCAGAGCAGAGAGAGCAAACAGCAATAAAGAACTGTCTAGATGACCATTCATTTACTCAAATGCAGGCACCTTTAATTGCAAGCTGCTCTTTTAATTGGAGACTGATCCTTGAAAATACAAACCCCACCCTTTGAACCTGCACTGAGAGACCTTTGTTCATTTTAAGTTGTGGTAAACATAGAAAGACAGAGCAGCTACTTTTTTGATTCCTGGCTATAGCGTTGCATTCAGCTTGCTGGTTTACAAAATATTCAGGCTTGACTTCTTGGGGATATGGGAATATCATTGCCATTTTGCATTTAAATAAATAACCCAGGATGGCCATTAAATCTCTTTAAAACCCCAACTTGAAAAAATTATTCAACCTCATCAAGGTTGGCTTTATACCCTAGATGAAGAATGACCTCAAATTGCCTATGACAAAGCTACCCTAACTATTCTATGATTCTGCAATTCTAAAGCTACCTCACTTTTGCCTCCACTGTCATGATAAAGCAACACTGCCACCAACTCAACATATTTAATGCAGTATAAAAGTATTTTTTTTTGGGTTAAGTGAAAACATGGCTTGAGGCTGCTGCTTTTCTTTTCTCTGTGTGATGGTGTCTTTTGAACTTCCTAAAGTCAGCAGGATGCCTGGGTATTGTCATGTTTATTTTAGAAAAGTCCTATTGTTCTGGAGACTAAAAAAAATTCTGAGGTTACTTTGAAACTACTCTTTCAAACTGTTATTGTTCTAACCTTCAATTTTAGGGATATCAGTGAAAAAGTGATTAAAGACTGGTTTCCCCCAGCAGAGACACTATTTTTATTCATTTTGACGCCCTATTTGGCTACTTATTGCCCTTATTGTTCTTTTGATGGTTGCTAGGGAGAAGGAGATTAAAACTCAATGTGCAGCACAGCTCATTCTAGGGTATAATTTTGCTGGTATTTAAAATAATATATGCCAAATAATAGATAAAAATTACTGTGTTGAGCTTAAAAGGGGATATTATTGTGCCATATTTAGTTTTATTTTTTCCTAGTCTTCAAAAAAATGTTTCCTAAGGGATATACAGGAAGATGACAGATGTGATAAACAGAAACAGATTTCCCCTGTGAATGCAAGAGGAGAAGCATCAGCCCTAGAACAACTGAATGTTTTCCTCTGTGGAGCAGAAAAAAATCCCTCTCTAGACAAGACTAATTTACTTTATTTTTTTTCTTTAATTGAAGTATATGCTGTCATGAATTATTTGAAACATATAATTCTGTGAATAAAAATGATTTCTTAATATGGCTGTATTAGCGATACACCTATAAAACCCAGGCAAATATCTCCTACTAGGATGGCAACTACATTGTGCGAGGCAAATCCTAGGGTCTCTCTCGGATAAAGTGGAAATTTAGTCAGCAACCGTGTTTTGCTCTGGGTTTCTAGTTTCTTCCAGATTTGATTTGTTTGGGAAGGTTGGTCCTTCCAAACATAATCAGCAGTGAAAGAATATATGTAGACCACGTGAGACATCAGCTTTATAAAGCTCAGCTTGTGAAATCAAAACAGGAATGCAGGAGGTGGACTTCCATGTAAACACTGCTGAGTCCAGAGAAGAAGGCATGATTCACCTGCTTCTGAGCCCACCTGGACTAAAGGGAGGAAAGTCCAGTGGGCAAAAAATATCCTGTGAAGAAGAATTGCACAGCTATAGCCACGGGCTGCAGGAATGGCTATGACATCCATAATGCACCATTTGACTTGAGTCATTTTTCAGTATAAGTAAAAAAAAGAGGCAACAAGATTTAAGAAATAGAAAGAAAAAACTCTTTAAGGTGACAGATAGGGTTTTAAAGTTCACAAAACCTGGGAATGAATAGAAAATTGTGAGTGAGTTTGGTCAAAGCATTTACATTCATTTAGAAATAATATCTGAAATGGGGTAACAGATTCCTGTTGCTGACAACTGTCAGGAAAAATTCAGAGAATAATTTCTCTGCTGTATTGAAAGAGAAAACATGCCTGTGGTCACAGACTCTTCTTACTTCCTCGGGTTTAGTTTTTACAGCTGACTGCCTTTGGGCACATGCCTGCGTGTAGTACCAAAGGGTTTTCTGTGGGCTCTGGAGCATCTCATTTCATTTACACAGTTCACTTCTTCATTCAAAAAATGAATATAGTAGTGCTTACCCATTCTACCGTAAATTATAAAAATAAAAGTATTAATGCACCTGTATCACCCAAATGTTACCCTGATAAGCGTCACACAGAAGCATCCTGAATATTCAAAGATAACAACAGATTGTCAGATCAAAGTGTTTGGTTATCTCACATTAACTTCAGATCTTTCTCTCAAAGAGATTACATCATGACTCATTTATGTGACAATGTCCTGATTTCAGCTGTAACAGCTATTTTTTTTTCTCCTTCCTAGTAGCTGGTGTAGTGCTGTGTTTTGGCTTTAGTCTGAGAACAATGCTGATAACATGATAATTTAGTTGTTGCTAAGTAGCACTTTACCCTGATCAAGGACTTCTCAGTCTCTCATGCTCTGCCAGTGAGGAGGGGCACAAAAAGCCAGGAGGGAGCAGAGACAAACTAGCCAAAGGGGTATTCCATACCATAGCATGTCATGTCCAGTATATAAACTGGGGGGAGTCACCCAGAAGGGCAGATTGTTGCTGGCGACAGGCTGGGTATTGATCGGTGGGTGGTGAGCAATTGTACTGTGCAACAGTTTTGTTGTTTTTTTTTTTTTCTTCTTTTTCCTTATAGCTTTATATCATCTCCCCTTGTTATTTCCCTTATCATTATTATTAGTAGTAGTAGTAGCAATAGTAGCTTTGTATTATACTTTAGTTACTGGATTGTTCTTTCTTACCTCAGCCTGTGGGGTTTACATCCTCCAGTGTGGGGGGATATAGGGTTGTGAGCCAACAGCTGTGGTTCTGAGTTACTGTATGGGCTTAAACCATGACAGACCAGAACTTGCAAAAATTGAACATTAGCTACCAGCATCACTGGTTAAAAGTGAATTAAATAAAAATGCCCTATCAGCACAATTTGAAAGGGCTCTGGAAGATTCCAGTTTGGATTTCACAACTCAGCCTGTTATTGTTGTGTAGTCTGTGACTGTTGTATCAGACTTCTGATTACCCAGAACTCATAAGCTATCTGTGCAGAGGGGTGAAATTGACAAACATTGCAAGTATCAGGAAAGCTGTTTTTTCTAATATAACCTCAATTTACCACTGTTTGTCAAGATCAATGAAGAAATGACCTCAGGAGTTACACCTATTTTTAAAAAGAAATTACAAGATCCAGTAGTAATGAATGCAGGAGAGAGTCATGTAAAATACTAGCTCATCTGTTTTCCCTATGGATCCTTAGAAGTCTGTGATCCCTGAAATTAAGTATTTCTAGAGATTATAAAATGTGCCATTTACTACAGCAGTTCATATATTCTGTCAAACTCAAAAATAAAAGATTCACAGAGATCATAAACTTGCCAGATGCAAGACCTGGCATAGATATACATTTCTTCTGACTTTCAGGTTCTGGAGAACTTTCATTTATGACATTCCCACCCACCCCACCCTATCCCCCTGTTTTGTAGATGCTCTTGACTACATGCATTGATGTGAAGCCTAAGAAATAATAATAATAATAATAATCATCATCATCATCATCATCAAATCAACCTCAGTGCTTACTACAGGATGGAAGATGCTTACTTTTAAGTAGCTTCAGTTTTATAAGCATAAACATTAGAAAACTAAAAAATACATAGAGAAGCCAATGAAAATAATGATCATGTAGAGGTCAGCTGATAGAAAAGCTGAGAATATGAGTGACTGCACAGATATGAGAGAGAACAAACATGGGGTACAAAAAGGAAAAAGAGCTGGAGAGCAGCCACTTGAGAGTCAGGTTTTAAATTAAAGAAAGAGGTGTTGTAAGAACAAGTGAACTGAGCTGACATTTTAGGGAATTAAACAAAATATAGAAATGGAAATAGGGAATCAAAAGGGTGATGTAAAAGTCTGGTTTAAAAATAGTTTCAGAAGAAGAAGGAAATACATAAGGTGAACTTTTACTAGATTTTTAGATAAGCTATCAAGGGAAAAATGAAAATATTAACATTTAAGGAGATGGCGAAGGCAACAGAAAATGACTCCAAGAGTATGGGCAATATTAAAAGTCATTGGGAAGATGAAAAAGACTTTCCTGAAGATGAGAGATGAACGTATCACTATACTGTCATAGAACCTTACTTAAACAGATGCTTAGGGTCAAATACAGTGACTGCATCTGCTATACTGTTTTCAGATGAATAATTTCTATGATCAGATATTACCCCAAGCTAGAAGAACAGCAAAGTGACTGTGCAGCACTCTGACTAGTTGTCCTGGGTTTAGCAGTAGAAGTCATTTTTCTCCTTCTTAGTAGCTGGCGCAGCACTGTGTTTTTTGACTTTCAGCCTGGGAACAGTGCTGATAACACCAATGTTTTTAGTTACGGCTTAGAATGTTTGGTTTGACCAAGGACTTTCTGAGTCTCATGCTCTGCCAGGGAGGAGGGGAAGCCAGGAGGAAGCAGAGACAGGACGCCTGACCCAAACTAACCAAAGAGGTATTCCATACCACAGCATGTCATGCCCAGGATGTAAAAACTGGAGGCAGGAACCTGGAAGAGTTAGTTCACAGCTCGGTTGTTGGGTAATGAGCAGTTGTGTCCTCTTCCCTTGTATTTCCCTGGTCATTATTATTATTGGTGGTAGCAGTAGTGATTTGTATTGCACCTTAGTTACTGGACTGTTCTTATCAGCTTGTGGGAGTTACATTCTTTCATTTCTTCTCCCAATTTCCCCCCACCTCAGAATGGAGGGGTAGAAAGAGGGAGGACTGAGTGAGCAAACTGCATGATTTATGGCTCAAACCATGACACTAGTGTGTGTGTGTCACTGCCCAGAAGGAAGACTTACGGAAGTATTTGCAACTAAAGTCTCAGCATATCGAATTTTATATGTATACACATATACACACAGAAGTGTGTGTTATCACTCCTTGGTCAACCACAGTGCTAGTTTCATCCACAGAAATGGCAGAGTTTTCTGGTTTTGAGTATAGGATATTAGATAACCTCTTTGATGCAAGGTATGTTCAGTTAATAGCTGCAGTTTCTGTGAAATATATAAAATACCTATGTGATACTATACCAGATGGTTTTTCTACTCCAGAAGTGTATTTCCCTCTGCTTCACATTTTGACAAATGTTTTTCAACTTCAAGGTGACTATCATCAATTCTCAGTTTTAATTTAGAAGAAAATAAAGCCATATAAAAATTACAACCTTAAGTAAGTTAAAATGACAGCTTTCTTTGAAGGAGAGACTAATTTAAAAATCTTCTGCACTGGATATTTAGCACAATTTTCTTCAGCTTGACTTAAATGTTTCAATCAGTATGTCTTCAAAGCATGTCCCTATGAGATCTTAACCATCATTTATTCAGCACATCAACTCATCTAAAATCTTAAACCAAATCACATGATGCCTAAATGGAATAAGTCCGTTTTTTTGGTTTTTTATGTATGTTAGGTAGGCACATTGAAATTTTCAAAAGGAAAGAATCAAATCACAGCAAAAATAGTGCAAAAACATCAAAATGAACCTCTGGTGTCTTTTAAAATACTGGACTTTAGGAATGAGCAAAATTGCTTTCCTATACAGCTAGAGTATATTCAGACACTGCTTTTTTTTTTGTTTTTTTTTAAGATCTGAGAGCTTCACACTCATTTAGGCAACAAAATGGATCTCAAAAATAAGATACAGAATTACTCAGGCTCCTTTCTTGATCTCGTACTTTTTGTGGTTCTCATCTTGACTGGAAGAGTATGTAAACATGCATGTACAAATTATCATTCATATCAAGTGGATTTACCTTTATAGGGAAGAGCACAGCTAGTAAAGTGGTATTTTCTGATAAAAACAATTTTATAAACAAAAACAAAAGACTAGATTGAGTCAAAAGAGGAAAACATAGAAACCTAATTAGAAGGTAAAATCTGGATATAAAAGCAACCACAGACCTCAGCTGTGGGAAGCAGTTTTCAGTATCACAACTAAATCATTTCAGCTCTCCTCTGGGCCCCAGCCCTTAGCTTCCCTAACATCCTAGGTGGCATTTCTACACATTGCATGGTGAGAAACAGGCCAAAACTTCAAAGTTTGGATCTGTAATTAGTAGTAAATTTAACCTCAAACTGAAAAAAACCAACCAAACAAAAAAAAAAACAAAAACTGGATACAAAATAAATTACACTTTATTACAGCTGTCTCTTCTTCCTTCATCATTTAAATCCAGATATAAAGCTCAGGAAGTACTCACAATTCAGAATCTTGGATTCATCTCAACAGTTCAACCGAAACTGAGCTCAAGTCTAAGAGGAGCTTACTACTCTAATCAACTAATGATGTCATTGACTGCAAGGTAGGCACAGGGCCAATACTGAGACTGCTGATAAAGCACAGCTGAAGCTGTGATAAAGCACTGATCATTAGAGATTTCCACACCCTTAAGTGATAATCTGTAAATTTTGTATACAGTTACTCCAGTATAAAAGCCAGAAAGATAAGCCCAATAATTTACATAACATTATTCTTGATTTAAACCAATATGACAAAAATCACGGGTTATAATTATAGTCACAAATTGTCTATTTTGCTTAAAGGCATATAAAGGCATAAAAAACCTGTGTAAATTTAGCATAATGTAATAAATAATAGGTGAAGAAGGTTAATTTTCCCTAATTGAAATTTTCTTTTTTTCATTTTTCAATTTTATTCTACATACGCAAGTATTGTTTGGAATGCCAAATAAGCCGTTAATTAGTCAAATAGGACTACATAAAAAGAGAAACAAAAATGAAAAATAAATACTTCTAAACTTCATTTAGGCATAGGGCATAATCATTATGCAACTTAATAAAAGGTAAACAGATATTTAAGAGTCACTTTTCAACTCCATTGATATGTAATGTGCCCCATTTACATGCAAAATGTATCTTGGGTTTATAAGCTACCCACAGCTGGAAAGGTTCAGTTTTTTCCAATGATAGCTAATAGATATTTCACTGTAAACTGAGAGAAAAATGATATAGAATATAAAAGCATGTGATGACCAGGCAAGTTGAGAAGGAGCATGTAATCAATGACAAGAAGATTTGGAAAAGGAAGAGCAACTCTTGCTTCAAATGAGAGAACCATTTCAAAGACAGCTGAAGGGACAGATCCTGGAGGCTGCTGGTGTATGACAGGTGTGTGTTCAGGATGAGTACCTAAGAAGTATGAAATAAGATGAGAATCATTTACCAGATACAGCTAGGAAGGTGATATTTTGCTGTTTCTCTTCTCTCTTGTACTTGACTCTTTGTAGAGGTACTGAAGCTAGAGACACCAATGGCAGGGTGAATGAACAGACACAAAACTATGTGCTGATTTTTGAATTTTAAAATATGCCTACTTAAGGAGGGTAGCGGTCAAGTGCACCTAAGCAACATAAGATGATGAGAACCTTTTTGGAGAATTCCTTTTCAGACTGTCCAAGACAGCAAATCAGGAAAGTATTCAAAAAACTCTTTATGCGTGTTATACCCATTAATTTTCATTAACAATATGGGTGTTATTTCAGCTCTTCTCTAGCATTATAAGGGTTCTTCAACTAGCTTTGCTTGTCAAGGGAATTAATCAGGTAGCTGGAAGGAGTCAGGCCACCTCAAATAGCTTGACATTGCAGGGGTGGCTCTGGCTGGTGCTCTGGTTCCAGCTCCAAGCACACAACTTCCTCCAGACCCTGGGAATGCCTCCCTTGCACTATCCATCCTTATCTCCCTGTCTCACGCTGAAGACTCAGAGATATAATCTGCCCAGAAAACACAGGACCAAATGAAGAAGTGGTGCAGTCCATGAGGCATTTCATCCTAACATGGGGGCAGCTGTTCCCACCTGAGTATTATGCAGGGACCTCTAGAAGGAAAAAGCCCATTGCACACAGATTCACAGTGTGTTGCAGAAGGGCCAGGCAGGATTTGCACCTCTAAACGCTTGCAGTTGCTTGCACTGTTCTGTGGTAAGATTTCACAAGTGAAGAGAAATCATAGAATCATAGAATAGTTAGGGTTGAAAAGGATCTTAAGATCATCTAGTTCCAACCCCCTGCCATGGGCAAGGACACGTCCCACTGAAGCATGTCACCCAAGGCTCTGACCAACCTGGCCTTGAACACCACCAGAGCTGGAGCATTCCAACTTCCCTGGGCAACCCATTCCAGTGCCTCACCACCCTTACAGTAAAGAATTTCCTTATATCTAATCTAAACTTCCCTGTTTAAGTTTGAACCCATTATCCCTTGTGTTCTCACTACAGTCCCTAATGAAGAGTCCCTCTCCAGCATCCATATAGCCGCCCTTCAGATAGTGCTCTCAGATGATATCTTTCCAGTTTTTCTAAAATTACCGAAGTTATTAGCAATGAGTGTTCTGCACTTCATTACAGGGAAAACCTAACCATGCAATATCTTAAAAACAACTAATGGGAGAAAAGAACATTTTTGTATGCAACTGCTACTGTTTGCAGGCAAAAGTGCACAGTCTTTGTAGAATAAGAAAGAGAAGGAAGGACAGGGTTTGCAGCCAGAATAAAGAATTCACAACTGGGTTTATTTTGTGGTATTATGAATGTAGCAAATAAGTAATTTTGTTTGTATTTTTCTTCCAAGTTTTTTTTTTTTTTGGAGGTGTGGGGAATTAAGGTGACATCAAAAAATAAAGAGGTGTTAAAAAGCTAGAAAATACAGGAGGGAAAGAAAGAGTAAGCAGAAAGAAATTAGGCCTAGATGTAGCACCGTATCTTATTATGGTACTACCTTTTGATGTAAAGGTTTCTACTATCTGCTTCAACAAAGGACTGTCTTACAGAGCCTAAGAAAAGGTTAAGCCGCAAGACAAGAGCACAAGTGGAATGCTAATACAGGCAGAAAGATATTCTTTTGTGAAAGAAGAGAAAAGCTTTCTTTCATTGTTTTATTCTAAGCAAAATTTGTTGAAGTGTTGAATTCATGATATCCTCTGCAGCCTGTCAAGTGTTTTTTCCCAGCATTGAACACCAGAGAGAATGTACAGATAGGTTACAAACTCATCCACCCCATTATTTCACCAAATTTTAGGTGTTGTTAGTTAAATAAATTTCTGTGCAATACATGTTTGCATTGGGAATCTGAGGTTTCCAGTATTCAGTCTTTACTTCAGCTCTGATCTGAAGGGAAAGGAAGCCTTCAAGCTGACACTGAGGACAGAACAGCGATGCGGCTGAGATTAAAGGAGGGGTGATTTCGTAATGTGAAGAGTTCACAAGTAATCCCTTCTTGCAGATGTCAACACAAAAGATGTCCTGGCAGGAGGCACTTGGCATTTTTACATTACAGTTCATTCTGCAGAAAGGGACAGGATCCAGCACTTGGAATTCTCCCAGGCCTTGAAGGGCCAACACAAGGGTGTACATATTAATTCCATTGCTGAGTTAGCTCCAGCTGCAGAAATATTCATTGTCCTTCCTTCCCTTTCCTGGACAGTGCTATGAGATCCTGTAGGTCTTCCCTGAGGCACTCAAAGGAGCTGAAAATATATCAGTACATTAGGAAAGACACCTCCAGGGAAAAGCTGTTTCCTAGTGGCTGAAGAATATAGCAAAGAAACATACAAATACCAAGAAAACTGTTCTGAAAAACTTGCCAAATTTGACATATTGGATTTGTGGAGTTTCTTGCAATTATTCTATTTATTGGAAAACTATATATATAAACACATGTACAGTGAATACATATATGCATGAAAATATATTGCACATGTTAGTATATATGTGTGCCTAATTACACATATTTTGTATACACGTTTATATACAATCAAATGAGGTTTTATTATTGCTGTGATCTATTGTCAGGGCTGTTGGGTGCAATTTTGAGTGCAAATGAAAGGAAATCACCAGATTACTAGCACACTTACAGTATATAGCTTGACAAGGCCTATTTCAACCAGCATTGCAAATAAAACCCAAAACTGACAACACGCAAAGCACCTTTCAGCCTTTCATCCTATCCTTCCATTTTAGGCATTTCCACTTAAACACATGCCCCAGCTTCTGCTGTTGCTACACAGGGTGTATCTAATACATATCATTTATTGAAGAGAATGACATTAAGGGGAAGACTGTGGACACCTCAGGAATGTCATCCATCTCTTGCTATGGTTAATAAACACATCATAAAGTCCTGTTCAATTTTACTAATGCTCCATTTCCAAACTGTTGAATAAACATAATATTTTAAAACTACTGCTGGATGCTGGAGGCTGAAACACAAGAACACACAAGAAAAATTATTCTGAAAAGCTGGTCTCAGGCTGATATAGTTACTAAATTTCAGCTGCTGCTGCACTTAGCTTAATTACACAAATTGAAATGAAGGCTATAGATAAAACCAGAAAAGCTATACCAGTGGTTTGTGCAACACAAAAGCAGTGCCCCTGCATGTCAGGAAGTGCAGAAGAGGGGGTGGGCACACAGGACACATGGAGTACATCGAAAACAGCCATACGTGGATGAGTGATCCACTGAGAATTAGCCTAAACTGCAGTTTAAGATTCTGCACAATACAAATCTGAGTGTTTAAACTCACTCAAACAAAACTGTACTTCCTTACGCCTGTTGAAAATGTAATCCCATGTATTTCAGTTGACAGCAATGATAAGTTCAGAAGTGGACTTAAATTACTACTTGCATTAGATGAATCAGTAATAACAAAAATGCAACCACTGTGGAAAATATCCTTTCAAATGAGAGCTTTATGATGCTAACATTATGTTGCACGCATTATTAAAGAATAGTCTAACAGGTTGATTAGCCCTTTCTAATGTTGCCCATTCATTATTAATAAAGCAGTCATACCTTTAAGGCCTGATTCTCAATTATTTCATTAGCAGAATGAAAAATTAAACAAAGATGAACAGAAACATTTTAGCTTCCTTAGGAGCCCTGGAGAGGAAAACCTTTTCTCTCACAGAGTATTTACTGAATTATTTGGCAGATGGAATAACCAGCCTTTACCACTGAGGATTTTTGCTGGTGAATATATGCCAATTAACCCACCAGATTTGTTCATTAAATCTGACTCATGGAAAGACCAAAAAGAGTGCATCATCTCAGCAGCAGGGAAATGTCAAAAGATTTTAGATGCTTTTGTTGACCTTTGTTTATGAATTGGCTTCATCTAGATATAGGGCTGAAAGCCTCCTATAAAAATCCTTCCAGTTCTGAAAAAGGGCAAAAAGGAGCCTTCTCAAATTACAAGCTCAATAATACTTATGCACAAATCCACTTTTTTACAGCTTGTAAAGAACTTGCAACAGTTTTTGTCACATTCAGCAAATCACTTAGAAATCAAAAAAAAAAAAAAAAAAAAAGAAAAAGTGCTGTTCAGGCCAACTGAGAGGAAATTCATAAACAGAGCAGCAAAACCTATAAGAATGTTTAAAACTCAAGATGCTTCTCATTCTTCTGCTCATTTTCCCCACATTTCTACAAAGTTACTAGTTACCATATTTCTATTTTTGACAGATGAATACCTAGTACCCTATGTGTGTAAGAGAGATTCAGCTGATGCCCTACCATATATCAAGAGATGCACTCTGACTTTTGTAGACCAGATTAGTTTAGACTATAGTTTGGGTTTTATTTTTCTAGGCTCAAGTCATGATTTGCAAACAGTGTGTGTGTCTGAGCTGATAGCCACAGGGTTCAAACCTTCTTTGTTTGAACTTCTTAAATGTTTTGTACTTATTCCTTAATTCTTTCGGAAAGTGTCCATATACACTGCAGACCACCTAATAGTTACTATGAAACTAAAACTGCAGAACGTTGCCTATCAAAGGCTTTCAAAAAACTTAGAGGCAGGACTGAAAGGGAGGCAAGGCACAGTTGCATCATGCAAGAGTTGAAGCAGGGAAAAATAGATAAACAAATTTCCCCAGTTCACAAGTAGATCATGGCAGCTATTGTTGCTGCATTCTTGCAGCTAATGCACCGTATCTGTAATGATGTTTGCTAGTATTCTGGAGAATGTGCTTAGGGGCCATTTCCTCCCACATTCCTTAGGGTATCTTCTAGCCCTAGAACACAGGTGATCAGCAAGTCATGCTTGCTTGTCAGAAATAAGCTCTCCTCACTTGGACTCATTGCTTAAACCACTCCACTGTCACCCAAAGCAGAAAACTTGAAAAAAACACAAAATCACATTTTTCTTTTTCATGTGCAGAGAAGGTGAAAGAGGGCATTCAAGAAATACACTTGTAGGAATGTTCAGCTAAGCACTCATTTGTCTTGGTGCTCCCAATGTCTTCTTGTTTTCTTTTTTTTTTAAACCTATATTTTTTTCTTTGATTTAAAGGCTACTCTACAGTATTAAAGTTCTTTTTGTATTCATGGCTGATGCAACAGATGGAATATTTGGAAAGTGAAGTGAAAGGAAAGATGTAGTGAATAGAATTTAAAAGGTTGCCCTAAGAGCACAAAGCAACAGAAAACAGAATAGATGTTTCTGGGGGCAAATGATGAGGGGTGTGGTGAGATTCATTTCCATTAGAAAACATACAACAGGAAATTATTATAATATAAAAAAAATAAACCATGGCATTCTTCCAAAAGTATTATATACGATCAGAATAAGCCTAATGTAACATTTTCCTTCTTCTGCTGTTGTCTGCGAATAGCCTATTTAAGAGTTTATACTACTGGCTTTATACTATGGTTTCAAGCCATATACTATAGGTTTATATACCACGTACTGAATCCTGACATGCCTGATATCTGTCCATGTGTTGATTCACATACCCAGCTGCAGCTCAGGCCTAGAAAAGTATGCCAAACACTCACCTTTATCTAGTCTCCAAGCTCTCCTCCATCGAATCCAGCAGCACCAGGAATAAGAAGTTCTGAACACCCTAAAAAACTGTGTGCATGTTAGGAGATGAAGGTCCAACCACAACTGATGCTTCCACACATCACTGAGAATGGAAATTGCATGGTTTACAGTGCACTGCATACACACGTCCCTTGTGTCAACTGAAAGAGTAGTCAGAAGCACAGCCTAAACAGCAGCCACCTGCAGATCCGCAACCAGCTCCCACATTCTTGGAAAATGTCAGGATACTTTTTGTTCATTGCGTATGATGCCTAGCTGGATGGCATCCTTTCATTATTATTTCTGTTACTGTTTCTTCCTAATAAAATTTTCTGGACTACATGAGACACCATAGCCACATCTCTCCTGCAAGTTTCTTAAGTCCAAAGCTTATGTACAGTTTATTTCCAATATTGATTATTAAGCAGTGCTTTTTAGGTCTCCATTGTGTAACACTGTGATGACCCAGGCATTCTAAATGGGTGAAGAGTGACTAAGATATTGAAGTCATAGGAAGGGAGGAAAGGTTTGCTTATATTAGCATTCTGTTAATGTGCTTCATGTTGCTAATCCTTGACCTCAACCTGGTAATACATATATTTTCAGATTTGGAGTGCCAGGATAATTTCTGAGTTCATCCATTCTGGTGCAGGAAATTTAATTTGGGTTTACAGTAAGCAACAGAATTGAAAACTGATGAGGTGATTGTACAGCATATTATAGTATTAGAGTATCTGATTTCTGGTTTTCTTTTCGCAATGCTATAGTAACAGACTAATGCGCAGACATTAGAGGTCTGAAAGGGCTGGAAGACAATATCCATATACAGTAAATTAGATGCTTAGTGTTACAAATACCCACTGATGTGTTATTAAAAAAAATGAACCAAAATGCATTCGTAGAAACATGTAATGCTGCAAGAAAGGAAAACCATACAGTATAACAAATGTTGATAAGCCTGTGAAGGACAAAGAGATGTCATGTATTTCTGAGGAATGTCAGTTGTAGTCATACTTTGAAATAAGTGTCATATTTGTCATTTCACTATCTTAGAAAAGGCTGAATGAACTCCCCCTCTCTCAGTTGTTATGAAAGGGCACTAATCTTAACTTCTGCATCATTACATTATCATTATGATAACTGTTCCACTACAGGTGACAGAAGCAATTTTGTCATGAGATTTGCAAAACAGAATCAGCCTAAATATTCAAAGTCAGTATTTCAGAAAAAAAGGGCTCTGTGTAAATGTATTACTGCTCCTGCATGTTCAAATGAAAAGTGAAGGAATAATCATTACAGAACCTATTTACTCACGAAAATTTGGAAAATATGCACAATCCTGCTTTCTCCATTAATGTGGCTTCTAATGTATTCAATGTATTTCAGGGTATCTCCTGTCTAAGTAGAAATCATAAAAAAAAACCAGAAATGTTCTGATAAAAATGAAGGAGCCTTCAACAAACATTTGACTTAGAGCACTAGTTCCTATGCTTAAAAATTTGATGACCTTTGCTTCCCATTTCTATCAGTACCTTGATGGGGGAGTTTAGGAAACTCCATATTTTCCCCACCTATCCAAAGGTTTTCTTGGGAGTCTTAATTAGCCAATATTTGTAAGTCATTCAGGTAACATTTATAAAACACTTTTTTCTTTTATCACTGTAAAAGAAAGAATATGAGAGGGTTTTCTTTTTTTTTATCATTTGTTTGGGTTGCTCGTTTTTTTTGCAGTCAGTTTCCTCCAGCTGTTTAAAATTTCTTAATCACATTGAAGATTTTTGGGAACAACAGGCTTAAATCATAGAATCATAGAATAGTTAGGGTTGGAAAGGACCTCAAGATCATCTAATTCCACCCCCCCTGCTCTGGGCAGGAACAAGCATTCACAACTTCCCTGGGCAACTCATTCCAGTGCCTCACCATCCTTACAGTAAAGAATTTCTTTCTTAGATCCAATCTAAACTTCCCCTGTTTAAGTTTGAACCCATTACCCCTTGTCCTCTCACTATAGTCCCTCATGAAGAGTCTCTCCCCAGCATCCCTATAGGCTCCCTTCAGATACTGGAAGGCTGCTATGAGGTCTCCACGCAGCCTTCTCTTCTCCACACTGAACAGCCCCAACTCTCTCATCCTGGAGGGGAGGTGCTCCAGTCCCCTGATCATCCTCGTGGCCCTCCTCTGCACTTGTTCCGACAGTTCCATTTTGAGGTAGGAAAAACTCTGAGACACTGGAATGAATTCTGCATCAACTAAAGCCTTTGTGAACTCACTTGCAAAGATTAGGCTTCAATTTAATTGTTCAAATCCCTTTCCTTAGTTCGATGCTTACATACACAGACTTTACAGGCAAAGTAACTTTTTTACACAGGAGGACTGTTTCATTGGTTTCTTGTTTTCAGCTGAAGTGTTTACAAGGAGGGAGGAATTTTAGACTAGTTTCACTAGTTTCCAGTATTGGCCCTGTTACAAAGTCAAAACCTGAGTCTTGCTCTAAATAGGTATTTTAATGTCTAATAACTAATAAATAATTTAAGCTTCTCCTCCCTTTTAAATAATGCATTGACAATTCTTTGTAGCTGCATCTGGGTTTTGAGTTTCGATAATTGCTTTAAAAATTTCTGCATGCAGCCACAAGGGCTGCAGACCAAGATAATTTAAGTTACCACATACCCATAGGAATTTGGGAAGCAGAGCTGTATAACACTGGTAAAAACTACCAGCAAAGAAGGTCTTATCTAGAACATGCCTAAGAGATTTTTCTTTTAAGCCAAAAAACAAGTTTATCTTAGCCATTGTTAACAAGCAACTGATTGTCAATGGCACATGGCATAGAAGGGTTGTACCTACTTTAGGATGCCAGGGAAACAAGGACACATATGAATAGGGATCAACCTAAAAAAATCCTTCACCACCCTCCTCCCTCCTCCCCCTCCTTTTAATAGCAACAAAGAAGTTTTTCCTTTTCAGAATAGGACACAGTCTTTCTCTGTCATCCTCTCACACTGTAGTGCTGTTCCCCTAATTTCCATTATTAAACTTAGCTTAGGCATAAAAATATCAACAAAAAAGCACTAAAACATTATAAAAAGGACTCCTTCTGGGAACTACAGATCTAAGATATGGATATGAGTAAATGGAAATTTGTACCCATGAGAAAGAAAAGGACCTTGTGAAAAAACCCACATTAATAACTGAGGAGAATCAAAACAAAATTACAAGAAAGCAAGCAGTGCTATAACTCCAAGAAAGACTTTTGTGTGGTGTGATGAACTTGCAGAAATAAAGTCATATTCTTCCTAAATAGATTTGTTTGCATGTGACAGCTTCTAGGTCTTCCTAAGACACAGCTTTACT
>JASSUY010043075.1:38288-49999 GCA_032466535.1 Forpus xanthops | reverse complement strand
CCAGTGTCCCCAGCACAGGATTCCAATGCCATAGCACCGGCATCCCCAAGGGCCACACCAGTGTCCCCAGCACAGGATTCCAATGCCATAGCACCGGCATCCCCAAGGGCCACACCAGTGTCCCCAGCACAGGATTCCAATGCCATAGCACCGGCATCCCCAAGGGCCACACCAGTGTCCCCAGCACAGGATTCCAATGCCATAGCACCGGCATCCCCAAGGGCCACACCAGTGTCCCCAGCACAGGACCCCAATGCCACAGCACCAGCATCCCCAATCCCATAGCACCAGCATCCTCCAGTGCCACACCAGTGTCCCCAGCACAGGACCCCAATACCACAACACCAGTATCCCCAGAGCCACACCAGTGTTCCCCGTGCAGGCCCCACTGCGTGCCCCCCTCACGGCACCAGAGGACCAGGGAGGGCGGCGGGGATGCGGACCCAGGCTCCCTCCGCCCTCCCTTCTCCCGGTTACTCACAGGAGCCGCTCGCCGTCCTCCATATTCCCGCTCCGTCCCCAGCCCCTCCGTGTCCCCCTGACACGTCCCGCCCCCGTCCCGCCCCGCCGGCGCCGCCATCTTGCCGTGGTCCCGCCCCTCCATGCGCCGCCATCTTGTCCCGCCCCTTCGGACGCCGCTATCCTGCCAGGCTTCCAGCTCTTCCGTACGCCGCCATCTTGCCCCGTTCCTCTCTCCTCCCTTCGCTACACGGGCGCTGCCATCTTGCCCTACGTCCTCCCTGTTGGGCGCTGCCATCTTGTCTTGTCGGCGGGCGGGGTTTGCCGTAAACCCGCGAGCAGCGACCCCACCAGTGTGGGGTTCGGCCGCTGTCCCGCCGAGCCCGGAGCCCGGAGCGCGATGCGTGCGGGCGGGGAAGCGCCGCACCAGGTGCTGGGCCGGCTGCGGTTCCTGCTGCACTGCAGCGAGTGCTTCCGCCGCGCCCGGGCGCTGCCCGCCGCGCTCTGCTACGTGCCGCGGGAGGTGCAGTACAAGATCTGCAAGGACCCCACCGCCACCGCCACCGCCGCTGCCCGCAGCCTGCTCAGCGTGTGGGACAGCCCGGGGCCGGCGCGGGGCGGCAAGCGAGCGGCGCGGGCCACCATCGAGGTGCGGAAGGGCGGCTGCCTCCGAGCCACCGGCGAGGAGTACTGCAACGGCGCCGGGCTCTGGGTGAAGCTCAGCAAGGTAACGGCGGGGTTGCGGGATGAGCCCCGCGCCGCCGGGACCCCCGAGGGACACACGTTGTGTCCCCGCCGTGGTGACAAGCCGGGGTGCGCTTTTAGGAGCAGCTGGAGGAGTACACGGGCAGCCATGACCAGGCGGAGGGCTGGGTCCTGGCGCAGAAGTTCGGAGGAGGAGATAAGTTGGTGCCGGTTGACTCCGTGGAGAAGTTACAGAGGCGGAACCAAACGTTCGGGAGTGATTATAAACCCGCGGCCAGGTACGGGCCTGGGCTGTGGGTGCTGGAGGTGCGTGGGGCTGGTACCTCTGGAAGTGTGCGGCACATCCAGCGCAGCCTCCTCGCTCCCTCCTGTGCAGGTGGTTCACATCCCTGACAAGCCAAAGGTGTCCCCGTCATAGGCTAATCCCGTTTGCCTGTGGCAACACCTGCACAGATGGGGGTCTGAGGCAATTGGGTTTGGGCTGAGCGATGATCCAGCGGTAACACAGTGATGAGAAAGCTCGTGTTTGATTTTCGTGATGGAACGCCATGTGCAGGGCTGGGTTCCCCACTCCTCTCCACCATCTAGGTGCTGGGATGCTCTTCATTGCTCCCACTGCTGTTCCTGGAGCCCCTGGGTGTCACCCCCACTCCCTCACTGCTCCTGCCTCCATTCCAGCCTAAAGCATGGGTATGCTGAGCACTGACCCATCTTTCTTTCCTTGTGTGACTCCTCACTGGTGCTGCTCCAGCTGGGAACAAGTGGTGGACCTGACCTACTCCATGCGCCTGGGAGAGAAGCCCAGACCCGTAGAGCAGGATGAGGCTGCAGTGCAGAAGTTTCGGTATGAGAGCATCTCCTAGAGCGGTTCTGATGCCTGAGGAGTATCTGGCTGGGGCTGGACGTGCCTGTGGCATCAGGACTGACTTTAGGGTCAGGAGCGGAAAAGATGGGTGCCTTGAGGTGCCTTTCACATTGATTCCCTTTGATGCTGCTCAAGCAAACATGGCCTTTGCTCCATGGGCATCAGAGCAACCGCATGGTGCTATTTCCACTGGGCTGGGGTGGCCATAAACACCTGGGGTGGTGGTGGTGAGATACAGCCGTGTTATCTGGGACAGCTGCCCAGTGCCATCCTGATGTGATGATCAGTTTGAGCTGGGGCACCTGCTGGTGAGCAGATTGGATTTGCATCCTGCTGTTCCCATGCCATTAACACAGAGCCTTCTTGCAGGTCTGTGCCCCCGGGCTGGAGCTATGAGCATGACATGGAGCTGGGACGCTTCCTGTATGACTGCAGTGAGAAGCAGCTGCAATGTGGGGACTGCATGACGGAGCATGTCAGCAACATCGAGGTCTCCTCGCAGATGGTGCGTAGTGAAGCTCCTCCGTTGCCTAAAATCAGCATCAGATACATGAGCATTGTCGCAGCTATGGGGAGGATCGGCCCTGAGAGGGGCAGGGAGCAGTGATGGGCTCTAGTGAAGCTGATGGGAGTAAAACCCCATTGTGCCTCTAGGGTCTGTGGCCATGCTGAGCTTGCTCTGAGCAGGAGTCACTGTCTGCTTGCAGCCTAGCAACTGAGGAGCTGTGTGCCCCCTGACTCATCCGGGGGTGGCCATGGCATGCCCAGGGATGCTCAGCTCCCTGCTCCGCTCACTCCACTCTTGCAGGAGGACTGCGGAGCAGCCAACCTGATGAACAACCAGACACACAGCTTCTGGGAGAGCAACGGGCCCCAGGGGCAGCACTGGGTGCGGCTCAGCATGAAGAGAGGCAGCATTGTCAAGTGAGCCCTTGGGGTGTTCCCTCCCTGCCAGCGGCTGTCCCAGGGAAGGGCAGCGTGCCAGGCAGAGCATCATCTTCCTCCTGAGTGCAGCTTCCCCCAGCCTCGGGGTTGAGGTGGAGGGAAGCTGCTGCCAGGTGTACCCCAGGAAGACACAGCCTTGCCCCCAGCCCCATCTCCAGGAGCATCTCTCTGGAGGGGAGGACAACACTGACCCTTGCTCTTCTCATCCCCAGGAAGCTGTGGTTGGTGCTGAATGGGAATGACAACTCATATATACCCAGGCGGGTGGCTGTGTATGGAGGGCCACCGAACAGGCTGCATCACATAAGAACTGTCCTAATTAATGAGTGAGTAAAGAGCAGCCTGGGTCCAGCTTGGGCCAAACTCCAGAGCTGTCACTGCACCCTGAGCAAATGCTAAGGAAAGAGGTTGGTGCTGAGTGACCTGCTGGTGATGGTGGCTCTTTGTGGGTTTGGGCTTCCTGAGTACAAGGCTGCATCTGTCTCCGCAAGCATGGTGGCTTCTGCCTACATGTGCCAGCTTCCTCTCCACTCCTGGTTCTCATCCGTGCAACTGGGTTGCAGTGTGCTTTCTCCTCCCTGGTGACTTTAGGAATCTTTCTGCCTCCTCCTCCTTATCTCTGTGGATGTGGGTTGTTGCCATCACCTTTCTGAGCATCTCTGCTGTCTTGTAGCCGAGGAACCCTGGGGTGCTTCACCTCTTCCTCTTCACAGTGTTTCTTGCCTGCATGCCCCTAGGTCTTGACAGGACCTTGCCAAAGGCTTTGGAAACACAAGCAAATCACTTACCAGATTGCTCATCTTCCCAAATCCCTGCTTCCTTGCGTGACCAGCTCTGCTTGAAGGATGGTTGTGCCCTTGCAGGATTCCCCCAGGACCCCCTGGGAACAATGATACCCTCTCAGACATCTCACATTTCGTTCTGCTTTGAAATTATGCTCTACTCTGGCTCTTTGGGTGCTGCTTCCGCCTTCTTCACGATATCTCTATGCCTCTGACAGCCTCTTCTCTCTGCTGAGTTCCCTTCTGCCACAGTGAGGTGAGGGGGCTTCTGCTATGGGTAGCAGTGCATCCTTGGCTGGGGAGCCGGAGTGGCCTGTGCCTTGCTGGGCACCTCCTCTGCACTGTGGCTCTGCCAATTCTCTTCATGCTGTGTGCAGGAACAGCTTCCAGAGTGTCTGCATTCTCCGCAACATGAAGTTCTACCTGCCGGTGCTGGAGATCCGCTTCTTGGAATGCCGAGGTGAGCCTGTGCTGCTGGACTGGGACTGCCAGCCCAGCCTGGCCCTAAACCTGCAGCCATCCCAGTACTCTCAGTTCTTCCTTCCACACTGACTGCTTTTGGGGGTCCATTGGAGGAAAAGCTGGGGAATAAGCTTCATTTGGGATGCTGCAGGTGCTGCCGGGCTCCTTGCCCCCAGCTGCAGCATATCCAACATGCGCTGTCTTTTCTTGACAGACCACGGGTACAATGTCCGCCTGCAAGGGATTAAGATCAAGTCCTTGTGGGAGTGGGACCTCTTTCTGAACTCTGACATATTCCAGCCAGCCCAGCTGGTGCGCTACCCTCTCCTGGAAGGGGTAGACACCAGAGTGCTGTACCGGCGGGCAGTGCTCATTCAGAGGTACCATCCCCAGGAGAGTGAGCCTGCGCCCTGAGATGAACTGTGCCCTGGCCTCTAGCAGGGCTCCACACATGTGCCAAGCCCCTCACATCTCACACTGCTCCTCTCTGGTCTCCAGGTTTGTCCAGATCCTGGACAGTGTCCTGTGTTACCTGATCCCCCTATCCGAGGATAGCATTGGCACATTCAATGCACTCAGGGTGAGTGTTTGCTGGGCTCCCCTGGGGTGGTACCAGTAGGAGCATCTTGTCGTGGACTCAGCTAGTTCTGCTGGAAGCTGTGGCATATCCCCATTGATCTGATGGGGACAGACCTGCCCAGGGCTCATGCTGAGAGCTGCCACATTGGGCATTGCAGTGAGATGGAGAAGCTGAGCATCTCCTGTTACACCAGAAACTGCTTGTGGAGAGGGAAAGGGGGCACACCATCAGGCTTCTAACTACCCTGGGTTCAGCAGCAGCAGTAGCTGGTGCAGTGCTGTGGTTTTGACCTTTGGCCTGGGAACAGTGCTGGTAACACTGATGGTTTTAGTGCTGCTAAGTAACGTTTACTCCAATCAAGGGCTTTTCAGTCTCATGCTCTGCCAGGGAAGAAGGGCATGGGAAGAAGGGAGGAGGCAGAGACAGTACATCTGACCCAAACTAGCCAAAGGGGTATTCCATACCACAGCATGTCATGCCCAGTATAGAAACTGGGTATCTGTTGGCAGGTGATGAGCAATTGTGTTGTGCGTCATTTGTATTTATTGTTTTCCCCTTCTAGTTTTATATTCTCTCTTCTTGTTATTTCCCATATCATTATTATTATTGGTGGTAGCAGTAGTGGTTTGTGTTATACCTTAGTTACTGGACTCTTCTTACCTCAACCCATGGGACTTACATTCTTTTGATTCTCCTCCCTATCCCTCCAGGAGCAAGGGGGAAGGAAAGGAGTGAGTGAGTAGCTACATGGTTCTGAGATACCCACTGGGCTTAAACCACAACAGTAACCATCTCAGCTTGTCCCTTGCTAGAACATGAAGCCATTCCTGCTGCTGTCCAAGCAGAGCACAGCCCTTGTTGCCCACTGTCTGCAGTCCTCGGAGAGCACCCCTCCTGCCGTCCTGCCAAAGCTGCGCATCAACAGGCAGCTGGCCCGGGAGCACCGCGCCAACCCCGCGCTGGACCACAGCTACAGGCACACCGTGTTCACCCAGGTACAGCAACACCGTGCCCCGTGCGGGTACCTGCCAGCTCAGCATCACTTGTGCCCGCTGCATCTCATCCCCTTTCCTCTCTGCTCCTCTCCAGCTGTACGAAGGCCTCAGACCTTCCAACCACAATCGACCCTTGGACTACAGGTCGGTCTTCAGCATCACAGTTTTGGGATGTCACCTTGCTGGAGCAAGGTGCAGGGAATGCCATGCGCTTCTTGCTTTCTCGGAGGAGGGATGTGCATGAGGCTATTGCTTTCCCACAGATGGCCCACAAACCATACCCAGTGGTGGGAGTGCGATTTCGTCACTGAGGGCATCATTGATGGTGGTGAGAGCTCTCTCCTCCTGCTCCATAGTTCTCCCCCGGGCTTTCTCGTGTTGGGGTGTTGCTCAGTGGGTTGCCTACTCAGGTGGGGTGTCCATGCTGTCCCAGCTTCTCTATGGGAGGCAGCCATGCTCTGCACACATGTGGTGGTCCTTGCGTCTCTCGTACCCCACCAGTATTGCATCCTTGGGAGCAGCATCTGTCCGTGCTGTGTCAGGCACTAACCAGCCTCTACCCCCACTGCAGGCGGTGGTTTTCGGGATACCTTGTCAGACGTGTCAGAAGAGCTGTGCCCCAGCTCAGGCAATGTCCCCGTGCCCCTGCCCTTCTTCGTCCGCACCTCCAACCAGGTTTGGTACCCCATTGTACCCCATAGCCCTGGGGGCACAAAGAGCAGAGCCTGGGGGCTTTTGTGTTGTTAGTTCTGTCTTAATGCGTGCAGGGCTGTTGGCTTGGGGAGCTTTGTTTGTACCTGTGTGGTGGACAGGAGAGGCAGGCAGAGGGGTGATGGGGAGGAAGGCTGCAGGAGGGACCGTGCTGGGTTGGTCACATCTGTGTCCACAGGTCCTAAGCTTCTCTCCTGCAGGGTAACAGCAGCAGTGACACAAGGGACATGTACGTTCCCAACCCCTCCTGCAAGGACTTTCCCAAGTACGAGTGGATCGGGCAGTTGATAGGAGCAACCCTGAGGAGCAACGAGTTCCTGGTGAGCACATCAGGTCGCCCCTGGCCAGCAAGGGGGCTTGGTGGGGGCTGCCATGTCACCCCTCAGGTGAAGGAGGGGAACATGGAGGATGCATGTCTTTGCTCCCTCTGGCAGACCCTGGCTCTGCCAGCACTGGTGTGGAAGCAGCTGGCAGGGGAAGATATCGACTGGAGCAAAGACTTTGCTGCTGTGGATGCGGAGCTGGTGAGCGGGGCTGGGGTCTGGCAGGGCAGTGCTGTGCACTGCTGAGGCTGCTCTGGCTCCATCGTGATGGCTTTTGCCCTTTGGGGTTGCAGGTGAAGCTGCTGGAGATGATGGAGGGGATGGACAGGGAAGCCTTCGAGTTCATGTTTGGCAAAGAGCTGACCTACACGGTTGTGCTGAGTGACCAGCGCATGGTGGAGCTGATCCCCAATGGCAGCAACACTGTGGTGCGCTACGAGGACCGCAAGGAGTTCATCCGCCTGGTGCAGAAGGCTCGACTGGAGGAGAGCAAGGAGCAGGTAACACTGTGTCCCAGGGACAACGTGGCTCTAGGGGGACCCTGCTTCTGGTACCTGTGGGGTTGATGGCTGTGAAAAAGTGTCTCCAAAACCAGCTCCAGCTGGGTGGTTCCTCCATGCATCCCATGCTCAGGATGCCCTGAGTATCCTCTCTGGGATCCTGCTGTCTCTGACATTGGTGCCTTGGGTGGCTGCCCTGGGCTCAGACCCATTGCAGTGACATGGGGCTCTTCCTATGTCCCCCCAAGATCGCAGCCATGCGTGCCGGGCTGCTCTGTGTGGTGCCACAGCCTGTGCTGGACCTGCTCACCTGGCAGCTGATGGAGAAGAAGGTCTGCGGTGATCCCAATATCACTGTATCTGATCTGCGGAGGTATGGTAAGTGCTTGTCCTGCGCACTCATCCTGCCCCATGCTGAGTCCCTGGTTGTGGAGAACCTGGGAGAGGATGAGCCAGAGGAGGGATGCAAACCCCACCGGCCCCACTCTGGTCTATCTGGTCCTCAGCTGCTATGGGGAGAGGCAAGTGGTCACCCGGCAAACCGGGACCCCTATTTCTCCACCCTTCCTTACGTAGGGTGCCATCCCTGCTCAGGGGTGCTGACTGCTCACCAAGAGGATCTCTTCCTTTCCTGCCCCTACTCTGGGCTCTCACAGAAGGGCAGGATGGATATGTCCCATTCATTTGCTTGGCTGGGAGTGTCTAATGAAGCTGTTGCACATTCTTTGTCACAGTCACATTTGAGGACTTTTCACCTAATGACACCCGTATCCAGAACTTCTGGGAGGCACTCAGCAACTTCACCAGCGGTGAGCGGCCCCAGTTCTTTCCCCACTCTTCATGTGCAGCAGGGTGGGCATGCGGACAGGGAACCCACTGCCCTGTGCTGTGAGGATGCTTACCAAGTACTTCCCTGGGATTCAGCTGGGGTCATTCCACCTGGCCCCTCCTGGGATGCTGAGAGCATCCCTTGGCTTTGCCCTGGGCTCCCAGGATGATTCTGCAATGGCAGTGACCGGGACAGTCCTGTCTCTGTCCCTGAGTCCCGTCTTTCCTTCAGAGGATCTCAGCCGCTTCCTCAAGTTCGTCAGTGGCCGGAGCCGCCTCCCGGTTCAGATCACTGTCTACCCGGATAGGACAAAGTGAGTCCCTTCTGCCTGGGCTGGGGTCCCTGTGCCGTGCCGGGTCTGACCCTCTCTCCTTTCTCCCAAGCCTGGATGCGATGGACCTGATGCCACAGGCCTCCACGTGCTCCTCCACCTTCTTCTTGCCCAGCTATTCCTCGTGAGTCTTGCTGGGGACAGGGATGCTCCCCCTTCCCTGGGGCTGGCACTATGGACCCATTCCAGGCTCCCCATGTCCTGTCCTGGAGGATGTCTGGGTAGCATGGGGAGAGAAACATGAGGGTCCTGGTGCCTTGTCATGGCCATGACCCCATGTCCCACCCCACCAGGGCCAAGACCTGTGAGGAGATGCTGCGGTACGCTGTGTACAACTGTGTGTCCATCGACACCGACAGGAACTGGGAAGAATGAAGCCCCCCAGACATCCCATGCCATGGGACCCACATGCTCCAGTGACATTGGCATCAATAAAGCTGCAGGGCTGGATCCTGCTATCCTGCCCCAGGATGTGTTTGTGTCCTTGCCTCTTGAGGGCTGCGACTGTGGTGTACATGGCCAGTGCTGCAACAGCACAGTCTGCTGGGTGCTGTGCTAGCATGAGGTGAAGGTGGGGACTATGGAGAGAGCCGTCCCCTCCCCAGACATGGTGTGTGTGTGTGACTGCAAGCTGTCCCCCAATGCACCCCGCAAGCCGCTCTCCCCGCTCCCTGCCTGCAGCCTTACCCCCGGTCGCCTGGGGGCGCTGTGCGGCCGGGCAGTGATCGATGACTCGGCGCTCCGCAGCTCGGGATTCGCCCTTCGGTGCCGCTCTCCCCGCCCTGGCCGGGAGGAGCCGATTGCAGCCGAGCCGAGGCGGATCGAGCCTATCGGCGCTCTATCGACGCACTCGGCTGTCCGCGCATGCGCAGTGCTCGCCGGCGCCGCCATTGGTGTGCTGTCAGTGAGGCGGTGTGAGCCGGTGGCTGCCCGAGCTGAGGTAACGGCGGGGCTGGGGGTTCCCGTGCCTCCGGTACGGGCTGAGGGGGCCGCGGGGACCGGGGAGCCGGCGCACGGCTCAGGGGAGGGCTGCCGGGTAGAGGTAGGCCGGGTCGAACCGAGCCGGTCCACCCTGTCCCGGCCCGGTTCTGCCGCGGTTAAGCGGGGCCCTGCCCCTGTGCTCCCTCCGCAGCATGGAGTTCCAGGCCGTGGTGATGGCGGCGGGAGGCGGTTCCCGTATGACGGACCTGACCTCCAGCATCCCCAAGCCGCTGCTCCCCGTGGGCAACCGGCCCCTGCTCTGGTACCCGCTGAACCTCCTGGAGCGCGCTGGCTTCGAAGGTGAGGCGCGGCCGTGTCGTGGTGTGGGAGCGGAGGCGATATGCTTACCCTGCTCTGCTCAGGCTGCCCGAGGCCGCCTCTGTGTCGCTTTCTGTCGTTCCCGTGTGTTGTCGCGGGTGCCCTGTTGATGGGGGCAGGTCCTGCAGCAGGTCTGCGCACTGGGGTTGTGCTGTTGGCCCATGTCACATCCGTTCCTTCACGCTAGGTTGTGTGTGCCAGCGCCCCCTCCCCTCACCAAGGCTGTTATTAACCAGGAGTCTCTCACATGTTTGTTTCTCTGAGTCATTAATAAAAGTAGCGTGAGAAGTGTGTCAGCTCCCCTGGGTCTCTTGGTTTGTCGTTTCAGTCTGCTCTGGAGTTCAGGGTTACTTGCTCTGCCTGTGGCATTCAGTCCATGTTGCAGCATGGAGGCAGGTGCTGGGTTCTGGACAGAACAGGGCAGGGGAAGTTGCAGAGTTGTCATGCTAACCTGTGTGCCTTGTTTTAGGGGAGGAGTGAAATGGTGTTTAGTACATTCTGAAGTTCTTTACTGGTTTCTGGGGTTAGGTTTTTTTTTTTTTACCTTTTGAGTAGTGTTCCTCTGTTTCTAAAAAATTTCTTCCAAACACCTTTCATGTCTCTGTGTTTTCATTTATATTTGCCTTTTGCTTTTCTACTTAATCTGTATTTGCTTCTCCTGAGCAATTATTCTGTACTCCACACTGAGACAGTGGCTTTCTTCATGACTGCTTCTTTTTTAATGTGAAGATGTAAAGATCAGCTCATGATTATCCTTGTTAGCCTCTTACTATTTCAGTGTGCAGAACAGAAGAGCGAGCAAACTTAAGACTGCCTTTATTTTGTTTCATTAAGAAATCCTTAATGAAACAGAATTCTTTCATTAAGAATTGTCTTTCACCTGTGGTTTCCCTTGGAATTATTTTTCACCTCTTTCTTGAAATCTGCTTTTTGAATGTCCCCTTTCTTTGACTGTTCTTTTTTTTTTTTTTGCTAGGCTCATACTTTTATCCAGTGATACGGATATATGGGTAGATAAAAGCTTCTCTGTAACCAGTATTGTGCTTTGTGTGGCTATCTGTAAGAAATAACCATTTCCACTTAATGCTCTTGACCACTAGTAGGTGGTGTTACAGTCATTTCTCACACATAGCTTTTCAGCTTATTGATCACCTATGAAAATTCGGGGTTTATACATGAGTATATGAATATATATGAAACTTCAGTAAGCAAGTTGCTGCCTTCCTGTTCCTGTTCTGCATCTATCCCCTGGCTAAGCTGTTTCTGTGTTAACAATCCAATGGCAAGAATTCTCTCCCTGGGTGATGATTTTCATTGTTACATGGGGCTTTATTTCCTCATATTTGCTTATGTTAGTAAGTAGGTGTTCCGAAGGCTGATTCACTGCATCCCTTTTGTCCTAATTGCAAGTGCTGCATCTTTCCTAATATTTAGTAGACCTTTGTCCAGCTCACTGGATTTATGCTGAACTGTAGGGACTTACAACTTCTACAGTTCTTTCTCCACCAGCTACTGCTTTCCCTAATTCAAGGTGTGCTTTCAATCCCTTTCTCTAGGTTCTTCAGCCCTGTTTTGAATCCAAGGTGGCATCCAGTATGGAGTGGGAGAACAGCCCTCCCATATCTCCGTTACCAAACAACCACACAATTCCTGATTTGTACAGTTCCATCCTCCCTTCTATTAACAGATTCAGGATGAGTTCAGAATAAATTGATACAGATTTAGGTGGACCACTCAGTGGATAAAGAACTGGCTGGATGGCCGCACACAGAGATTGTGTTCAGTGGCTCATTGTCCAGCTGGATACCAGTAACAAGTGGTGGCCCTCAGGGATCAGTGCTGGGACCAGTCTTGTTCAACATCTTTGTTAGTGACATGGACAGTGGGATTGAGTGTGCCCTCAGCAAGTTTGCTGATGACACCAA